>BJBW01005954.1:0-28602 GCA_004320125.1 Scolopax mira | reverse complement strand
CACTGGAACAGGTTGCCCAGGGAAGTTGTGGATGCCCAATCCTTGGAAGTTTTCAAGGCCAGGCTTGATGGGGCTTTGAACAACCTGGCCTAGTGGGAGGTGTCCCTGCCCACAGCAGGGGGGTTGGAACTCAATGATCTTTATGGTCCCTTCCAACCCAAGCCGTTGTATGATTCTGTGATCAAATATGGTATTTCCAGAAGTTAATAAATTAATGGTGAATGATTTCACAGATTAAGTCAATATCCTTGGGGTTTTTCGTGTATTTTATAAGTACATGCAAACAGTCTATAACCTTTCTATTAGGATAGTAATCCAATCTTCAGCTATTCCTTTAGGTCTCCTGTACTTATATAATGTAAGAATCTAGAAAGTAAATTCTAGACAGTATGGTATTCTTGATATCTGCAGGATGTGATTTTAACAAAACAATTTAAATTATAACAAATTGTTGTGTTATACATATTTTTAAACTTCAGGTAGAGTGTAATTTGCTCAATGCTTGATTCATATTTTATTTTAGCAGTTTCATATGACTATTGTATTCAACTTAAGTTGAATTAAAAAAAAATAATCAGTGGAATGCAGTCCCTATAGTTTGCTCAAAGATGCCATTTAAAAAGGAACTTTAGTCATGGAAGGGTTTGGAAAACTACTTGTTTAGTTGGTTGGTTTCTTTTTAGTGGCAGGTTTTTTTTGTTTGCTTGGTTGTTTTGTCTTGTTTTGTTTTTTCTAAGTAGTCTTGAACCACTAAGCTCAAGTGAGGTAGTTATTTTACTTGATACCACTTATCATAATAATAGCTTGGAGAAGAGGTTGGAAGGAACTTGAAAAGGTCAAGGAAATCTGCTTCATCTAAGGTTTATGTGTATTAAAATTGTGAGAAAAGAAGGCTCCAAGTGAGAGCTTTAAGGTGATTCCTCCTTCTGTACAGTTACCTTATGGATGATCCTTAGTGATGCTGCAAAAGAGATAGTCATAGAAAGTTTTACCCTTGAGACAGGTACAGGAGATTTCACTGGAAAGCCTGTGTTTGATGCTAAAAATGCCATTTATGTAATAAGATTTGCATGATTAAATGGATATATTCCAGATTTTTAATGGTTTTGAGGATTCTTTGATTATTATTTTTTTCCTCCTTGGACGGAGAGGGATATACAGCACTTCATTAGACAACTCAGTGTTAGTTTAGCAGTGATAATCTTGCATGACGTGCTAAGGTGAGCTTCTGACATTTCCTAAGGCTTTTTGAAACAGAAGGCTGTTTTTTTCAAAGAGCAAATTTTCATTTGAAGTGCATTCATCAAAAAGCTGGTAAGTAAGGGGATTTACCTACTCTTTCTCAGTTTATTTTTACAGGTCTGGATAGTAACTGAGGAATGATTTTAACAGTTGTAATGCAAAGTATTGCCAAGCTGATTAAGACAGACGTCATTTGTGGTAGTCATGTGATGCAATTAATAGGACTTGATGTCTCACTTTGAGTTGATCTTACTTACTTTTGCAGTCCAGCCTAACTTGAATCTTAAGAAAGGTCATAGTCTCTGGAGGGCAAGCCCTCAAAATGAATGTAGAAGGTGTTTCTGTGTTTCAGTAGTTTTAGGTTTTCTTCTTATGCTGTGCTAATTAAGTAGAATTTTTTATCTTTAATTCCACTGAGTATTGTGACTAAAATGGGTATATGTCATTCTTACATTCTGCTCTCCTCTTGCAAGAGGAAAATTATGTAAATGATGCAGTTACTAGCTGTGAGGTATTCCGTTAAAACAGATTTTCCTAGTCCGAGATCTTTGCTCCTGTTTTGATAAAGGCAAAAAATAAATGAAAAATTTACTGTAAGAGTCTTATTAACAAATAAAGTAGTACCAGTCAGCACCCATTAGTAAGTATGCCTGAAATTTTAAAATGCTTTGGAGAATAAGGTTCTTTTTCTGTGAAACTTGTGAATGCAGTTTATTTCTTCTAAAAAGAAGAAATAAAAAAATATATTAAAGAAGGATGTTTTGGCATGGTTTTGGAAGCTCTTTTTGCATACAGAAATTGTTTGCAGCTACTTGCTCTGCTATAGTATTTTATAGCACACCTCTTTGTACACTGTTGTTGACACAAATACTCCATTATTTTTCTCTCAAATATAGGTGTATTTAGTGGCTCAGGAAAACAATACAGTCCACCTAAATTTTCTCTATTAGCATAGGTGACAAATATGCATTTATTTAATAACTGTATACTGTTCTGCTTGCTAAAAGACTATAGTTTGATTGAACTTACCTTTTACAGTTGATGACCCAAGATTTCAATGTCTAAAGTGGTGGAAGTTGTTGAGATTCTAAGTGCTGGCACAGGCTTTGCTAAACATAATCAAGGAAATAACTCGTTCAGATCTGGGGCTAGTTTTAAATTGGAATAGATATAGAATACCCTGGTTGACTTCATCCACAGTTTAGTGCTACCAGAACACCTCACAGAACAATAAAGTATTTCACAGTATATAATATTATTGCTATTATAAATTACAGAGCAGGGTTATCAAAAGATTATTGTTTCTCTTAAATGGATTAGCTTGTTTGTGGCAGAAAGGAAATTGTTGTTCTGTAAATGTAGAAACTCTGTATGTGATATCTGCGTTTAGAATCCAAACTTACTGAGCACTGATCTGGAGCTTCAAAATTTCAAGAATCTTCCTCTTTTAACAGTTCCTAGAGTACACAATTAGGTATGGGGTTTTTTTTCTGAATTGTTGCAAAAACCCTGATAAATCCATGTTAGAAAGTATGGCCTATTTTGAAACATAATTTTCTTGTGATAGTTGTTGGACCAAGAGGACAAATTGGAATCAAGCATAACTGATTCCAAAACCTGAATATTCAAACCAAGTGATTTTGATGCCAAACTATTAAATGACAATTCTAAGCATATAGTGGGGAGGAACTGAATTGTGTACCCAGATCCTTTGATGAAATGGTAGGATCTAGCCACAGACTTGAAATTTTTCACTGAACAGGACACTCTTTGTCGCTTTTCACTAATAATTATTTCTAAAAAGCATAGGTACTTCAACTTTCTGAACCACCTGGCAGAGAGATTAATAGCTTCTTGGCAAAAGATTGTAACCACTGGTATGTAGTGACTACCAGATGAGCATTAATTTAGTTTTATATTAAGCATGCAAAGCAAGTAGAGAAAATATAATCATTTATTATTATAATAGTTCTAAGTTATAACCAGCTGCATGATTTATGCTTCAATTAAACTCTGCAGCTTGTACAAAGTCTTCTTCCTGTATTAATCATGCAAACTGGCTCATTATTTATGACTAAAAAAAGCAGATGAGCCAGGGTTTTCAGTGATGATTGGGAAAGGTTTCATATTCACAACACCCCACATATTAAGCATGGCAGGAATGATGAAACATTTCATAAGAAAGAAAAATTTGACTGTAGAAATTTCCAGGCTTGCATTACAATACTCTCAATCTGCTGTTAATCTGTAAAATGAAGTTAAATTCTGCTATCATTTGCACAATGCAAAGCCCTTAGAATGCTGAAAGTCAATGGCTATCAGTGAAGATGTTGTTTCATTTTTAGTGTTTTTCAAATTTATTTGTGATACATTTGTGGACATGATAGCAAAGAGAATTTGTGATAAATTTAATTGCTTTATTTTCTGAATTCATTTGCATCTCTTGATTGAGGTGGTCTTGATGAATAGAAATGTCTCAAGGTGGAAAAAGTTTCTTCCATTTTACAGAACTTCTGTGAATTTCCAGATATTTTGCTAACTATTGGAATGATTCAAATTTTCATGTTTTCCACAGAGGAATGGGTTTACCAAGTCTTTGTTAGCTTAAAATTATTAATTGCCACCAGAACCTGTCCTCTTCCAATTTTTACTAGAGACATAAAACACTAGTTCTGTCAGCACACCCAGTGTGATTACCCTGGGTACCTGGTGAGTTGCTGTTTGCTGAAGTATTTTTCCTGCTTTGTGTCTCTGGGACTTATATTGTGAAAATTTCACTGAAACCATGTTCTGGTTTGAGGTAAAACAGAACCAACTTCCTGTTTAGTAATTTTACATCTTAGCTAGACCTCTTCTGACTTGCTGAAATTAACATATTGTGGAGCAAACTGCTTGTTTGATAACTGCTTGAGTGATATGACCAATGTTTATACCTCAGGCCAAGGAATGGTGTGCAGAGAGGCTCTTGCTTATAATTATTGCTATAACAACCAAGGTCATTCTATTTTATTATTTACCCCATTGGAGAGTTGGAAACAGAAAAAGCATAGAGGGGTCCCACCTGTGGGGAGGAATGGACAGGAATGGACCCAAAGCTGACCAACAGGGGTATTCCATCCCATCTGCTCCAATGCTCAGCATAAAGCATTATAGAGGACTCTTGTCTGTTCATATGCCTTTGATCCCAATCTGTGTGTTCCTGTTTCCAGGAACACAATCATCTTTTATTTGTTTTTCCAACCCCTAAATATCAGTAAGCACTAAATTTGGTGGCAAATATTGCAGGAGCTCATATAAAAACTAAGCTGAAGTTTAACTTGGAAATATCTTTTGTAATATATCCATGTGAGTCACAAAAAAGAATAGTGTGGAATGCTACCTTACCTTTACAGACTATTAGGGGATTCAGTGTTCACACTTCAGAATTTCATTGTATAAGTCTGGTTTCTGCTTTATCCTGCACCAAATCTACTTAGTGAAGAAATATCAAAACTCGTAGGCCACCCATATCCCTGGCATAAGGCAACAGAGAAACCTGCTGCCAAGAATGTCTGTTGCTGAGAAGACAAAAACTGAACCCAGGAATACCTGTTGACACCTTCATAAGGGTGTTTTGAAAGCAAATCAGGAACCAAACGAAATGATATTTTCTACTTGAATGTAAATTTGTGTGATGACATACAGTATAGGAAATAACAATGCCCTGTACTCAGAAGAAAATTTGACACTTCAGTGATTTCTCAAACCTGGTGTGAGACAGAAATGGAAAGGTATAAAGACTAAAGGGCTATATATTACTCTTGATGAAAATCAGTTGACTTAGTCAATATGAATAGAAAGGTGAACTCACACTAAACTGTGTTTTTAACATAGTTTCTTAGGCAGATTTCTGATTTAAGAAGCTTTTATTAACTTCAGTATTCTTCACTATTTAGTATTTTTCATGTATCAGGAAGAACTGAGACTTATAATCTTTCCCTCACTCTTCAGTCTCAAAATAAATAAATAAACAAACCCAAGAAGAAATCATCTAATCTTCTTAGGTAATTTATTTTCAGTGTTGCTGTACTGACCATTGGCTAGTCAAAGTACTTATGAAAATGACGACTTTATTTTGTCTGTTCTTTGGCCTCATAATTCTAGCAATTCTTGGATGTAAAACTGTTGGCAGTGTCTAGAACAAGTAAAGCCCATTCTCGAGTGGCAAGTGAAAAAGAGGGTGAATTCTAATCTCTCTATTAAAACTTCTAAATAACTATTGTAAAAACTTCCATTCAGCAATTCCTTTGGTACAGATTTTCAATATATATCATAAATAAGAAGGTATATTTGTGGGTTTTTTTATCTGGTATTAGATTGTGGCAGAAAGCCCCATATTAATCTATTAATAGATGTAACAAAACTGCTTGACAAAGCTATCTTATGGAAACTTGTAAATTATATAGACTGCATTCATGTTTTTACAGTCCTCTATCCACTATACATATAAATTTGTTTGAACTATCATGTTTCCAGGATAACAGGTAACAAGTAAGAAAGACCAACGTGAACCTTGACTGAGACAATGCCTATTGAATATGAGACTCTAGATTCAAGTTCATTTCTGACTCTTTGCAAGTTAGGTTTTAAAATTTTTTTAAGTACTCTAAGCAGGAGATATTTGGCCTTTCTGGGACCGGTTCATTTTCATTCTGATGTCCTGTAGGTATCTGTTGTTTTGGCATTGTTTATGCTAATATGTTTAATGCCTTTTTTTTAATCCTGAAGTTTTTAAGATAATAGATTTTGCAATTGTTTCTTCTAGCTTTAGATGGATTGTTGGAGTGAACTTGTCTCATCTGTGTTACACATGTGCCTGAACAGTCAATTTTAATTGTTGTGTTACCAGATCACATGCAGCTTAAATGCAATAATCCTTTTGATGAAGTCAGAACATAAATGGTAGCAAAGAACACTTCTTCACTGTGGGTAAATTATGACATGTTATTTGTCCTTACCAACCATTACTAGCTTCAACTTCTTCCCATGGGATGTTTTGTGCTTACTTTGTTGCTTGAGCTTTCTAATGATCTTCCAGGTACATAGGTGTCTATTTCTTCCTTTAGAATGCACAGATTGTACAACTTGTTCTTCGGCTTCATGAATATATCCTCTTTTGGGAACACTGATTTTGGTACTGAGTTAGCTCATAAAATCTTTGTTTTAAATTTGTTTGTTTTTTCACAGTTGACTCTTTCATATTGTACCTTCTTACAGATTTCCAAATTTATGTGGATTTTTTTTGTTAGGTTTTCTTTGACTGTGTTTGTTGGGAGCTTGGAGGTTTTCTTTGTTTGGTTTTAATGTACTCAGTACTATACTAAATTTTAAATTAACCTTTTAACTTATTCCTTGTGACACGTTCCCTTTTGCATTTACACCTTTAATCTCCAGGTGATCTGCTATTTTCAAATTTACCTTTATAAATCTCACAGAGTCCTTTAACTGACAAAACCTACAGTGTAACTGCAATACAATTTTGCAAGTAAATGAAGCAAATAGGAGAAATTAGTATGTGCTCTTAGTATGTCTTCTTATTAAGACTATTCCAACAATGTTGCAATTCTCTGACCATATGCCAAATTCTAGCTCCTCCTGCTCGTTTCCCAGGCTGTATATGCTTGTGAATAGGCCCATGGACTGGGTATCCTTCCCCCTTGTTTTATTTTTTTAAAGTCTCTCTGGCTATCACCCTGCACCCTTTGCCTTCCAACACAGTCCATCACTTTCTCACTTGACTTTGGGTTGCAACTTCCCTCTTTATCATGCCTGCTTTACAGCTCTACTCATTCTCCTCACCAGGTCTGTCAGTCTATTGTTATGGATACTCTTTCCACATCTTATCAGGTAGATCCTCTTTCTGCCAGTAGCGTAAATCCTGAAGGAGAACCATTGACTGTAAAAGCCAAATCTCAGTTGTGTAGATCCACAGGATCTATCTCCTATCTCTCAGGCCTCTTCTATGCACTGGCAGGATTGAAGAGATGCCACCTTGGGCCCTCGAACCTCACCCCTGGAGCCACATAGTCACATGCCTAGTGTTCCCCTGGCAGGTATCATTGATGCATACATGCATGAGTCACAAAGGTTAATAGTCTGAAGACAAGCCTCATCAAGACTCTGTGGCATCTTGAATCCAAGGCTCCCTTCTGCAGCAGGTGAGTAGGTCTGCTGTCATCTACAGGAAGGGAGCCCCTGCAACTTCTTGGGGCTGCTGTATCATTCAGGCTTACCTGGTGTTGATGTTTCAACAGAATTTTTTCTACCCCTGACTCCTGCCACACAAATCTGCTACCAGGGCATTGAACTTGTTCTGCAGTTGCAGATCTCTGGATGGAGGAAGAGCATCTTCTTATGGCCAGAAGTCATAGGCTTCCAGTCTTCCGTGTTTTAGAAATCTCTATTTGCCATTCTAAAAAGCACAGGATCTTTCTCTTCCTTCCTTCTGTGCATTTGGTGGCAGTTCAGACTCTTCTGTCTATGTCTTGTAGATCTATCTTAATTTTCTCTGATGCTGTACAGTCTATTTGACTCCTACAAATCTATGACTTGATGATATAGTTCCTCAAACTGGGCACATGTCCTGTAGGAAATGATATTGCTTCTCTCTGCCCTAGCCTCAATGACTGGGTCCAGACATTCCCTCCTGCCTGAGTCCTGAGGAACTGCACCCTCCTCCTAGATGTCTGAGTCAAGGCCTCTGATGTGTTTGGGGTAATTGCTTCAGTTGATGTTGGAGACCATGCTCAGATCTTTCTGGCTCAAAACATACCTTTTTTTTTTTTCTTTTTTTAAAGGGACCTAATAATTTTATTTTGTTTTGAGAAATGGATTCTCTCCAGAACTATGTTTGCTTTGGAAAAATTTCTTCCAAATTAAGTTTTGTGGGTTACAGAGGTGTGTTCAAGAATGGATGGAGTTACCTAGTTTGCTGCTTAGACCACGATGCTGTTAGTGGTAGTTTGGCCTGGTTCAAGAGAGCCACTTTGAAAACTGACTCTCAATTGAGCAGTAGCTCCTTCTGCTACTTTTTCTCCTTTATTCTATCAGTAGTTTACTGCTTGTGTTTGATTGGATTGGCATATCATCTTGATTATCCTCTTCCAATCTGTTCAAGTTTTGACTTCAAATAAATTCTACATGATGTCCAAACATTGTGGTGATCTATGAAAAAAAAGATGCAGTGTTTCAATACAATGGCTCCAGTGAATCTTGAATTAACAGTTTAAACTAATTTGAATATGGAAAATATGAAAACATTTCTTCCCTATCACTTGAAATACAGCTGCTGTAACTCTTTGTCCAGAAACAAATAGTAATCTATTTTGAAAATAATAATAATAAAAGATACAGTGAAGAAATTACTATTTTTTCACAAGACTGTTAATTTTGTAACTATTTGGACCACGTTAAGACCATGAAGTGCAGTCTGCTTCTCTGAGCTCAGCCATAAATGAAAAGCTGAGAAAGAAAAAGGTCAGAAGTCACTCAGGTAGATAGAGGCAATAGCAAAATAATTTTTGATGAAATGTTTTAGTGAATTGTATGAACATGATGACTGTGAGCATGCCTAGGAATAAATCATTGTTTTCAGAAACTGCAGCAGTGCATATGTCTGCATTTAAGGAATGAATTTCCAGTGAGATCTCTTCAATATTTTTGTGTGTGTGTGTATGTCTCTGACAAAATAATTTGATGTCTCAAACTCTAGCTAAAGTAGACTAACCAAAGGTTTGCGTTGAATGAGTTACAAATTCTTGATATATTGGGATCTGACATGTTTTAGGATAGCATATGTGCAGATTAGTAGTGTTAAATCTTGTTCTTTCTTGGGTGGGCAATATGTTTTATTCATTAAATTGAACATGAGCAAAAAAAAAAAGTGAATTGAAATATTCATAGAGGATAAGGATGTTAAATATGTTTTAAATTAAAACACACATACAACCCTCCAAAAAAAAAAATGAACACCAACAAACAAGCAAACATGAATTTGCTTTTGTCTTTCCAAGTCTTTATAACTTTGTTAGAATTTCTTTCTTGTTTATTGCTGTTAATGTTTCTAATGTATTTCATTAAACAGTCATTATTTGACTAATGAAGTTAGTTAAATGTGTTTGGAGTTAGTAATGACTTTTTCCAGGCACTTATTTTCTAATTCTGAAGTCTATCGAAATGATCAAAGAGCTAGAAGAAATAGCACACTGATTTTTTTGATGTATTTTCTTTGCACAGCATGTAGTTTCTGTTATCCTGTGATCAAAGACTACACAGTGAATGCCATAGTTACTTGGTTGCCCCATGAGTGAATAAATAAACAAAGCTCAAGAATAAATTCTGATTTTCATGACAGCTTTGGGCTATTGAAATTAGTAACATTTGGATGGAGTAGAATTTACCTAAATATGTCCTGAATGGTGAAGGAGTGTGCTTCGCAAGGGAGGTCTGTATAGGAAGACTTTGTTTAACAAGATAATTGCAGGAACATTATATTATCTATTAGGAATAGGTGAAGTAAATTATGTAAGTCACATACCATGTTCAATTATTTTTGCTGTTTGAAATTTTAAAGAAAAAGGATGAAATCTGAAAACAATAAACTTAGGTTGCTTTATGAAGCACTATGAAAGTTTGAAGTTCTGGACCTGTCATTGATTACTAAATAATAGCATCTTTTCTTGAATTTAAGGACTGTAATCAGAACATATCCGCAAAATATATCAACTTGGTCTTGCTGTCTACGTCTAGAATAGCTGATATGTTTTTGACTAAGATAAGCTATTTTGAGCAAAATAAGAAGTCACTTGTAGTTAGAGAGACTACCACTGTTTCTTTCCATTTTTAGGCACCTCCTGCTATGTTTGAAGATATTTAATACAAGTCTTGAGTGCACTATCTAGATGTATATCTTGGCATTTGCATGAATATTTTTTTTAAAAATGTATGGTGTAATTAATGATTATTGTGCTTCCAAATATTAAACTACTTAGTATTATGTTTTTCAGTGGTTCTCAGTCTACAAATTTAGAGCTAAGCTGCTGGCCTGATCACATTGTCTCTTTCAATTCTCCTTCTGAATCATCAAATAGGAGGTTTATGTTCATGTAACTAATGAAGGATCAGCAAGTCCGTGAGTGAGCAGGCTATCATGTAGATAGCCTGGGTAGAGAGCTTCCCAGTCAGTAAAAGATATTAAGCTTATAACTTAATAAATTATTATATTATTATATATTTAGTTTTTATTTCTCATTATCCTACTCTATTTGATTGGTAATAAATGAAATTAATTTTCCCAAGTTGAGTCTGGTTTGCCCACAACAGTAAATGCTTAGTGATCTCTCTGTCCTGATCTTGACCCACAAGTCTCTCATTATATTTTACATTCCCTATCCACCCGAGGAGGGGGAGGGATAGAGAGGCTTGGTGAGTGCCTGGCATCCAGCCAGGGTCAGCACACCACACTCTAATACAGCCCAGAATGCCATTGGCCTTGTTCATCACAAAGACACGTTGCTGGCTTATGTTAAACTTGAGTGTCTACCAGAAATCTCAGTCAAGCAGCTTTCCAGCTGGGTATCCCTCAGTATATGTTGATGTTTGAGGTTGTTCCTCCCCAGGTGTGGGACTTCACATTTCCTTTTGTTGAATGCTGGAGGTTCCTGTCAGCCCATTTCTCCAGCCTTCCAGGTCCCTCTTGATGGCAGCATGACCATCTAGACTACCAGCCACTTCTCCAAGTTTGGTGTCAGTTGCTGAAGGTACACTTTGCCCCATTATGTGGATTATTAATGGGGCAGATGAACAGGACTGGACCTAGTACCCCTGGGTTATATCGCTAGTTACGGGCCTCCAACTAAACTTTGTGGCACTGATCATCACCTTCTAGGCCTCACTGTTCAGACAGTTTTCACCTCACCATCTGCTCACCCTGCCCATATTTCATCATACTTCTTCTCAATGACATCATCCAACTCCTTCGGTGTTTATGCACACATCCCATCAGGGCCTGTGGACTTGTGTAGGTCCAATTTGCTTAAGTATTCCCTAACCTGATACTCTTCCACCAAGGGTACAACTTCCTTGCTCCATTCTTTCTTCCTGATCTCTGGGGCCTGAGATTCCTGAAGGCTGGTCTTGATTGTAAAGACTGAGGAGAAAAAGACATCTGGTACCTCAGCCTTTTCCAGTGTCAAGTGCCCTGCTCCATTCACTAATAGGATCCCATTTTCCCTAATTTTCCTTTTGTAATCTGTGTAACATCCCTGGCTGGATTCAGTTGGACTTCGGTTATTCTAAGGGTATCTCCGCATGCTCAGATAACATCTCTGTAGTTCTCCCAAGTTACCTGTGCTTGCTTTCACTCTCTATATGGTTCTTTTTTGTGATTGAGTTTGGCCAGGAACTCCTTGTTCATCCATGCAGGCCTCCTGGCATTTTTGCCTGACTTGCTGCTTGTTGGGATGGACTGCTCTTTAGCTTGGAGATAATGCTTGAATATTAATTAGCTTTCTTGGGCTCCTCTTCCCTCCAGGGCTTTATCACACAGGCCTCTTCCAAGCAGATCTTTGTCCTACAGTTTTCAGTATGTGTCTTGGTAGCCTATTACTTAAACTGAAACTTTAGATGCTATTAAATGAGGAAGTAATGGGTAAATGATGGAGTACTTCATTGCCTTCGTGGAAAATTCAGTCAATGGAAACACTGTAGATGGATTTTGACTCCTCCATCTAAAAGAACCTAAGATCCTAATCCCATTGAGAAGATAATTAGTTTCTTCTCATTTTCTTTTGTTTCTTTTATGAAGCCTTTTCTGTTGAGCTCTGTTTCAAGATGCTATAATTTTACTTCTCTTTAATTCCACTGGATTTTTATTTTGACATGAAATGCAGCATCTAAGGGATTCCCTGTCTCAGAATGAAACATCAACAGTTATGATTAACTTTCCAAGGGTTTTAATACTATTTAATAATCCTTTAAATCTGTTGGCAGCTTGCTGATCAGAGGAAGTCTTAGTTCAGAACAATCTCCTGGCCTCTGTTTTGTTGAAATATTATTTAGTTATGTGAAGCACTGGGGGGAATTAATAATGGGTACAAACTTTATTCTTCTGTTTAACAGGTAAAAGATATGATCATACCATGTACCATACTCTTTACAATATTAATCCATTATATCTGACTGATGAAAAAGAGAAAGAAGGCAATATATTTTGTAAGCAACCTGACTGGAAGAAATTGAGCAAATGTGACTAAAAAGTATTTTAGTAGAGCCTGCAAAATTATTTTATTAGTAAGGTGAAGGAAGTGGGAATAAACTTACTGTGATTAAATTGTTCATTTCACTTAACCATTGTTCATGGTAGATAAAGGAAGAGCAACTGACATAATCTACCTGGATCTGTGCAAGGACTTTGACACTGTCCCACATGACATCTTTGTCTCTAAATTGGAGAGACAAGGATTTGATAGATGGATCACTCGGTGCACAAGGCTGTGCTCAGAGTTGCTGTCAATAGCTCGAGGTCCAAGTGGCAAGTAGTGATGAGTGGCTTTTCTCAGGGGTCAGTACTGGGACCAGTGCTATTTAACATATATGTTGGCAACATGGACAGTGGGATTGAGTGCATGCTCAGTAAGCTAGCCAATTACACCAAGCTGCATGGAGCAGTTGATGTGCTGGAGGGAAGGGATGCCTGCATATGCTTGAGAGCTGGGACCATGCAAACCTGATGAAGTTCAAGGCCAAGTGCAAGGTCTTGCACATGGGTTGGGGCAATCCCAATCAGTAATGCAGGTTGGGCAGAGAATGGGTGGAAAGCAGCCCTGAGGAGAAAGACTTGGGGGACTTGGTTGATGAGAAGCTGAACATAAGCTGGTAATGTGCTTTTGCAGCCCAGAAAGCCAACCGCTTCCTGGTGCACCAAAAGAAGCATGGACAGCTGGTCAACGGATGTGATTCTCCCCTTTCAACTCCACTCTGGTGAGACCCCACCTGGAGTGCTCTGTTCAGCTCTGAAGCCCCCAACACAAGGAGGATGTGGACTTATTGGAGTGAGTCCAGAGGAGGGCCACAAAGATGATCAGAGAGCTTAGGTACCTCTCCTATGCAGACAGGCTGAGAGACTTGGGGTTGTTCAGCCCGGAGAAGAGAAGGCTTCAGGAACATAGCAGTGTTCCAGAACTTAAAGAAGGCCTATGGGAAAGGTAGAGACAGACTCTTTATCAGGGAGTGTACCTTCCAACTCTAAGGTGAAACCAGAGGCTAAAAAGATGACACCTTCTTGGTTTGAATATTCTTTAAATGATAGCAACTGATTTACTAAGGGAAGAAGAGGGCTTGACCCTCCAGAACTACAGGTGATCAATTGTTCCTCATTAAATTGTATTACTGCCTTGGTCAGAACCAATAGGGAAGCTGCCTTTTCATAAGGAAAACTTATTCTGTAAACTACCAAGTAATGATTACTAAATGAGGTTTCTTTTTCTTCTGCTTCCAATTATAAGTCATTCAGGCAGAGAAAATGCTATGTTTATGCTGTTCTTTCATGTATTAGTATTGTTAGAGGGCATGTTGTTTAATCATTAGCTTCCTTATGTTTGCATGATATGATAGGCTGTTATACAGTCGTGCTTCCCTGGGCTGGGTGCCCTCAGGGATATATTCTTCAGGGAAATATCAGTTGTGAAAGCAAAAAGGAAGCTGTAACTTCACCCTTTGAGATTACTGTCTCTGGTTGATTCAGTGAAGAATTTGTTGTGGGAAATATTTTGCCAAAAAAGAATATTTGAAAGGACAATGTTGGGAAGATCTGTTTTAACACGTGTACTTCGGGACGATGTTCATGACGAATATAAAGACTATCTGTCTCAGCTATTCTTTCAAGTCTAAATTCTGTTTCACTCTGACACAATTGTTCAGTCCCAGGTAGGAGCTGGGTAATGGAAAGGGTGAAAGAAAAGTCACTCCAAATAATAGCTTCCTGAAAGATTCCTCCTTTTAGGTCCTCCTTCATGTTATCTTTCATGGATTCACGGATTTGACACGGTTGGAAAGGACCTTTCAAAGCAGTCTGACTTTTACTGACGTATGCTGTGTTTTCTCTAGATACTCTGAAATCATTTACTGGGGAGTTTAGCCCAATTGTCCCACCTACCCAGTTGAGGTGGATTTTCAGACCTTGTGAAAGGAGAAAAAATAAGTGTTCAGGAATCACCTGGAGTTAGCATCCTCTTCCAGCCATATTAAGGACAAAATCTATGTATTTAAAGGCAGCAACGGGAGTTATATAAAATATTCCAGTATTACTGTTGTACTTAACATTAAATATAACTCTTGGCTACATAAGCATAACTTTTAATCTCTTTTCTTTAGGCGGATCATCTTTGCTTAATTACAAGAGCGAGACGGTAAAATTAAACTACACTGTACTGTCATAAAATAGAATTTAGCAGTCTGTTTTACTTTTTATTTTCTATGATTAGGCACCATGTAGAATCATAGAATCATCTGGCCTAGAAGGGACCTTCAAAGGTCATCTAGTGTGATCCCCTAGCGGTCAGCAGCCACACCCCCAACTAGACCAGGTTGCCTCATCGAGCCTCACCTTGAATGTCTCCAGGGAAGGGACCTCAACCACCTCCCTGGGCAACCTGTTCCAGTGCTCCACCACCCTCGTAGTAAAGAACTTATTCCTAATATCCAATCTAAATCTGCTCTTCTTCAGTTTAAACCCATTGCCCCTCATCCTGTCACTGCAGGCCTTTGTAAACAGACTCTCCCCAGCCTTCCTGTAGGCCCCCCTCAGGTACTGGAAGGCCGCTATTAGGTCTCCCCGGAGCCTCCTCCAGGCTGAACAACCCCAGCTCCCTCAGCCTGTCCTCGGAGCAGAGGTGCTCCAACCCCCTGAGCATTCTTGTGGCCCTCCTCTGGCCCACTCCATGTCCTTCTTATATTGAGGGCTCCAGACCTGCACACTGTACTCCAGGTGAGGTCTCACCAGAGCAGAGGAAAGTGGGAGAATCCCTTCTCTGGACCTGCTGGCAACACTTCTTTTGATGCAGCCCAGGATGCGATTGGCCTTCTGGGCTGCAAGTGCCCACTGCCTGCTCATGTCCAGCTTCTCGTCCACCAGCACCCCTAAATCCCTTTCCTCAGGGCTGCTTTTTAACACCTTGTTGCCCAGTCTGTACAGGTAGTGAGAATTGTTCCGGCCCAAGTGCAAAACTCTGCACTTTCTCCCGTTGAACCGTTGAACCTCATGGGGTTTACTTGAGCCCACCTCTCCAGCCTGTCCAGGTCCCTCTGGATGACATCCTGTCCCTCGGGTATATTGACAAAACTACACAGCTTGGTTTTGTCTGCAAACTTGCTGATGGTGCACTCCATCCCTCTGTCTAAGTCATGTGTAAAAATATTGAACAGTATTGGTCCCAGCACAGACCCTTGGGGGACACTGCATGTCACTATGTGGGAAGAGAAATAAATTTCCTTTGCTTGTTTCTATCTGCCTATTTAATATAATGTAACTAAAAACCTAAGATTCTCCTGTCTCTTCCAGTAACCTGGGCACTGCACTTCAGAATGAATTAACTATAGCATTTTCATTCATGACTAGAATGATCTGACACACATTTCTATTTTTTGTTGTTAATATGTCATCCTTTCCTCACCAAGCTTTTGGGGTTTTTTCATTAAAAATTACAAAAATCTAATAAAATGATAAGAAAGTATACATTGATAACTGCATGAGTATCTTAAAATTCTTATGTTCCTCACTTACTTTCTTGAAGTTCTTGATTGGTTGACCTTCAGAATACAGTCAAGTGTTATTTAAATTGTTCTGCTAAGCTGCTTCTAAAAGAAATGGTAATATTCTGTCTAGGATTAACTCCTGTTTAAAAACTGATTTCAGCTTGAGAAGAAAACTATGTTGTGCGGGCCTGTGGTCTGTTTATTTGGTTGGGTTTTCTCTGATCGTTTGTTGCTTTGGTTTTTTTAGTGGGCTGGTTAACAGTTTTGGTTGATAAAATCTTGGGTTGATAAAATCTTGTTTAACATTGCTTCCTTTATGCCTCTTTCCTCTCTGGAACTGCAAAGCAACAGACTAAATTCTTCCAGTCTAGTAAATGTCGATCTCTGGAATTTTTTCTGTAGTAAAAGTAAACCTGGATTTTTATGGTTTTCTTTGGCGTTGCATTTGCATTTTATTGTATTTTGCTCTTGAAAATATCTCTGTTTCTTCAAGACAAAGTCTTGTTAGGAAAAAAGAACACATAGAATTATAGGTGATAAACCTTTGAGGATAAGTGATAAGGAGAACAAATTTTCAGTACTTTAAGGTAGGTTTACTTAGAAAGCGTTCAGTTTGCATTTTTATCATCTTAATAGTCTCATTTTGGGTGTTGAGTCAACAAATAATAACAAGGGCAGGGATGATGCTTATTGATACTGTTTATGTCCTAGGCATTTTAAATTTTTGCCTTTGTTCAAAGCAAGCTCTACATAGTGCATCCTATTCTATTACTTTACAAGAAGGGCTAGAAAACCAAACACAGCCATGTTTAATTCATTTGTTTCGGTCATGGTAGAGAGCAGGTTAAAGGTCTCTAGTAATAGCAGCTACATGGGGAAAGATTGCAAATTTTCAGAATGCATGAATGTGCAATAGAACATATTTAGTTTTCTAACAGAGCTGAAGTTTTATTAAATAAAAAATAATCTATAAATAAGTCTATCTCTCAGTCGTAAGAAGATGCTAGAGGGAAGAACTATCAAAACCACAAAACATATTCATTTTCTTGAGGTCAAGTGAACTTGAGTTTGAATGGTGGATGCAAACCTCACAAATCTAATTGGCAGAATGTAGTGCTGCTTCTTGGGTTTCATCATGTCTCTTCTCCCTGTACTTTAAATTTACTGACACCTTCTGGAGAAGGCAGGCACAGGAGCTGTTACAGCCCTACAGACTTTCTATTAGAAGAAGGGATGTGCCCTTTACTATCTCAGTGAATATGACTTCACCCAGGTTTCAGATGTATTAGAGAGTCTTAGAAAAAAATTCTCCTTCAAGTTTAAGCTCTCTCCAGGGCTTTTTGGAAGCAGGGTGGTTAACTTGCTGTTCCAAACTATGCTGAAGCTGAGAAAATGGTTATCTGGGGGACAAAAGCTAAAAATAAAATGTGTGTATGTTTTTGTGGTACTTGGGTAATCCTCTGTGTTTTAGGACTAGTTCCACTAGACCCATTAAAAATGTAGTGGAAGAACATTTAGTCTGTATAAGGTTAGAATAACTGAGATTTTTGTTGATGCACCTACTGATAACTGTGACAAACCGGCACTATTAATTTATGTTTTACAGACTTGATTTCCATGTCCCCTTGTCTGGTTTCCAACATGCATAGAGACCTCAGCAACATATTTCCATTAACACAAAATGTTTTTTTTTTTTTTTTTAGAGTATTTGATGGCCAACAAATTAAAAAAGTTAATAAAATATTGTGATGTTGGTGTGCATGTATACATCTAGAAATAAGTAATATCTGCCTCTCTGTGGACCAAGTTGCTTAAGGAAAACCTAGTAACAGAACTGATTAAAGACACAATTTTCAGTTTTCTGGGATACTTTGCAATTTGGGGGGAAACGAAATTATTTAGGTTAAAAAATACATTGTGATGCAATAGACATATCAAATTACTTTGTGATTACAGAGTATGTATTACAATTGTAAACTTTTTGTAAGAAAAAAACCCTTTACATTACTCTTCTAGCAATTAATGCTGTTTACTTAGTGTGAAAATTTTCAACTATGATTGTTTATAAGGATAAAATATCACATTTATGTTGGTGGTCTTTTAATTATAACAAATGAAACTGAATAATTACTAAAACTTTGCAAATGATACATGGTTTTGTATTATAGCTATGGCTTTGGTAATATTTTTTTTTGATATGCAGATTTACCTTCCTTTGAAACATTATTTCAAGCATATGTAAAAGTAGTTCTTATATGAAATTCATGGTTTTACTTACTTCAAGATCTTCAGTGATCAAAGGTTTACATATTTTTGGTGTAAGCTCACAGTTGGGATTTTATCTTCATGTAATAGTGTCAAATACATAGCTCTAAAAGCATAGGAATAAGAATTTTCTAGTTGTAACAAAGCCTCAAATTAGTTTTTTAGTCCTTGGAATTTGATGTTATATTTAACAAGGGCACAAGGCGCGGGCATGTGTTCAGGCTCTTTTTACATTGTTCTGTTGGTTCAGAACAGAATAAAATATTTCTAAATGAGCGGAGTTATAGTTAATTTTCTAGATAATTCTGCCTCTCATGGATTGTTGATATCCAGATAAACTGTCTTTGCACTAAAGCTAAGCCTAGCCTACTGTAGAATGGGCCAGTGTCCTATTGTTCTTAACACTGGTGTGAGAAGACATTAAGGTGATTTGAGACACTCCATTCCATGAAGACAAACAGGTTTTTAGTTTATTGTCCTCTCCTAGATGTGCCTAAATTATCGCTTTCTTGCTATTTTTACTAGTACCTGAAGATGTACTCCTTGCAAAGTCTAGTGTTTGTGAGCTTATCTTTCTTTTCCTCATATTTCCGCATGCCAGAAACTGAGGCATACTGGGGAAGATGGTAATGCGGCTACTAAGTTAGCAAGAAATCTAAAGCCCAGCATGGAGAAGACAGTGTGTCAAGTAAACAACCCCTTGCAACACAGAAGTTATTATTCAGATAAAGGTTTTGATACTGCTTTGTGGCTGGAGATAGGACAAATAGCTTAATCTCTGAATGATGGTCAAGTGTAGAGCTGGAGTTGCAGGATTCATTCAGTGATGTCTTGGAGTAACTGCAAAATACTTCTATAGGGAGTTGGAACTAGGAAGTGTTTCTTATGCTTCTTGCTGGCATCTTCTAAGTCAGATTCTGAACCATGGGAGTTGTGCTTATCCTGCAGTGCTCTGTCTTGATTCTGGTTTGAAGTGTTGCCAATCTAGTGATGGGTCTCATGTGGAAGGTTTTTCATTACTCCATCAGGGATTTCAATTTCCTATCAAGACCCTGATACTAACTGTTGGCCATTGGGCAACAAGCTCTGGAAGACCTCCAAGTCCGTGATGCCTAGATCAGTTTATACCAACATGTACATTCTGCCCCCCTGCCCCCAGCACTCTTTTCCCAAGCGCATTTCTGCATTCTGCTGTTTCTGATGCATGTGATCTTGTGGTAAACTGACTTACTAAACTGATCTATATGAAAACTTTTTTTTCTAAAGTATGGTAAATTATACTTTCAGTAGGAACTGTCCTAACACATGGAGTGAAGTGTATAGAGCAAATCTGTAAAAGAAACATCAGTGGTAACAATAAAAGGATGTGAACAATGGGGAATACGAAAAATACAGTTTCATAAAGAAAACATGGTAAGTACATTATATATTTTGTTTTGTAAGTACACATTATTTTGTAGACAGTAGCCCCTTATTCAGTGAGAACACCCTTCTCCTGTGGTAATTACTATCCTAAGGAGGAGGATTGAGTATAATAGGAATTCTGTAAATAAGGTGAAACTACTGCATGCAGGAACGAATGTTCTCATTTATTATTCCTTTAAAGAATAGCATTCTCTCATCAATAATTCAGTTTTACAAATCATTATTATGTTGTAAATTATTAATTTGCATAAATTATTCTTTGTATGTAATGTGTAAGTTTGAAGGTGTAATAGAATTTTATACTTGTCACTAGATGACAGAAAACATTCTGCTTGTTATTCATTCATTTGGAAAGACTGCAGTTCTTAATTTTTTATTTTGTTTTATATAACTTAATCAAGCTTTGACTTAAGAGTTATTTTGTTGTGTGGCACTTACATCAGTGAATAGCAGAAATTCTAGAAGAAACAGTTTTCTGTATATTGGAAAAATAACAGGTCATTAAATATGTGTATGTCTTTACATATATTTGTAGAGACTAAAATTCTGTTGTGCTGGTTTTGCTGCGTTTGATCACCACTACCCCCAACATACCCTTTCCTTCCCAACCCAAGCCCAAAATACTTTAAAAACAAAACAGAACCCCAGAACAACAATAAAATAACAACAACAACAAAATAACAACCCTTGTGCTAAGTTTATTCCTACATAGATAAATCACATTGATATCACAGGTGATATTGTTAATCTGGTTGGAGGCAGGTGGTATACAAATATAGTTAGCGTTTTTAGGAGAACTAAGGAGACTGTGTTTTCCTTTTCTGCTAAAACTTGTCAGGTAATATCTCTAGGATAATTTGTCAACATTAAGGTCTTTCCCACTATTATCTGCACTCTCATATAATGCCAGATAATTTAAGGTTTAAGTGTAAGACTCTTTGGTTTCTAATGGATCTGTGTTTTCTGTGACTTAACTGGCCAGTGCCATCTTTCAGAATGTTATTTTGTGTTCCTTTAATCCATTTATTTGTTTCATCGTTACATTTTTAAGAGCTGTTTTAATGCATGTGCCAAAAAAGAAAAATCTCATGCAAAATTATTCTGCTCGCGGATGTTATCTTTGTCTTTACTGTTAGTAGTCAGTGCAGTCTGATGGGCCACCTTTTTCTCCTTGTTGAGTAGCAGAAGGCAAAACATTTACGTGCAGTTAGTTGTCTATTTTACAAAAACTCTTTTAGAGTATTTAAAAATTATATGTAAGTAACAGTAATGGTAACCTAGCATTCTAACAAAAGCATGTATGTGGTCCTTGTGAGTTATGAATAAATAGTTTCTTCAGGTAATTAATTTGTCATGTTCATTGTACTCTTCTGTATGTTGTTTTTTTTTCATTCCTCTGTATGCTCTTTGCCCTAGTAAGTGCAATGATAATATTAACTTGGACAAAGGGAAGTTGTAAAAAAACTTGTCTTGTAAAAAGTCTGATTGCAATTCTCTGTGCATCATTCAGTTTCCATGCAGTGTCCCATTGCAGTTCTTCTCACTGTAGACTGAAGCAAGTCTTAATAGATAAGAGAGAAATATAGCCTAAATCATGCTGGAGGAGTCCACTATTTTTTTGTTCTTGTACATACGAAGAAATGCAACAAGACCATATTTCTCCATAAAATTCAGAAACTTTCAGAAAAAAGCCTTTCTGAAGATTTAGGTAAGAAAGATAAGTTTTAAAAAAATGTTGCTCTAATTAGAGATAGGCAGAAAACATGAACTTCATCCTTAGTTTGTAACTGTTCCTCTCAGGGTGATTTGCCTTCTCACAACCCTTTTTCCCCATAGGTCATTTTTCTGTCTTTACACACACAGGAAAATGGAAGGCCTGGCATAATTTCTTATGTTTTTTTTTTTTTTTTAATGTGTTGTCTGAGTATTCCTCAGTAAACAGTCTGTGTATATAGCATTTACATTTCTTATCAAATTAAAGAAATGTTCATGCTAATGTATTTGGTATTCATTCTTGTCTTTACATAGTGTAATGTTCCCTTTATTTAATCTTGAGATTCTCAGAAGTATTCTGGAAAGCTGTTTTCATATGTGATTTGACTGCACCATATAACTGGTGGAACCTAATCAAATTCACAATCACTTCAAGATAATGGTGTTCATCACTGAGTGTTCTGTCAGTATGCTTTTTTTGAAGCTCATTGGATACCCAGGAAAGATCAGGAGATAGAACCCCAAACAACAACAACAACAAAAAAAAAAACCAACCCAAAAAAAACCTCTTTGTGGGTTTGGTTTTCTTTCAATGTCCCTCAATTGGAACGACGCCCCATCCCTCTCCCCAGTCAGATGAGAACTGCTGCTTTTCTAGCAGTACCTCAAGCCCCATATCATCAGCTACCCATCTGACCCCATTAGTCCATCAAAATTGGAAAATGAATTTTTTTTTTTTTTAAATATTATGATCTAAAGGGAAAGCCATCCGTTAACCCTTTAGGCTTCCCATTAGGTTGATGCTGAGTTACTAAGGATTGTTTTAGCAATTTATTCGTCAAACATGGTAACTGGAGAGGGAAGTTTGGATTGCAAAAGGATTGGTCTTGATGTGCATGTGTTAAACTCAGATCCAACATTAAGTTTTGATACTTGGTGTTCTTGGTCTTGATACTTGGTCTTTCAAATATTTTGGTGTACTTTGGGTCAAGGCACATCTTCTTTACCTAATTAATTAAATAGGTGAATCTTTTGTTTCTACAGTACACTCATGTATGGGAACAGGAAACAACAAACAGCAGACTGAAAGAAGTATTTAGATAAAGTTGGTCCTGCTTTTTGCAAAAAAAAAAAAGACCCATCATTTGTGATTTAATGGAAAGCTGAAGTAGGCTAAAGATTCCATCAAGAAATGACATAATACTTTAAGATCCATCTTTTTCATATATTTCTAGAATGCTAGACCCCATTCCATTCTGGTACTGAATGTGTTGTTTGTCAAGTGCAACATAAGGAGCAGCTGTCTAACATCAAACCCAAAATGGCAGCTTGACCACAAATCCATCTGATCTTCCTGTAGCAGAGCTCTTAGGTCACTGCATATAGCCGTTCTTCCTTGGCAGCAAATGCAGCTTGTTTATTTGGTGTTTATTTGGAGAGACAAGCAATCTGACTGTGTAGCCTATGAGTGAAGCGTGAGGGTGGAAAATGGTGTTGTAATTTGAATTTAATAAACTTGATATTGGGAATGAAAATAATTCCTGTGTGGTTTAAGGGAAAGGTGTAAAATCTCTTGTTAAGAAGCTGGAAATACCTTTAGATGTTAGTCAGACTGTACTGTGATGCCTAAAATGATGTTAGCCTGTAGGAGTCTTGGAAGTCATTCTTTAATTCATACTGTCTTACAGTAAAGAGAACTACTGTTTCAATGTCTTGCCATGATAGTCAAGGCAGAACTATGTAGGGATATATAGGTAAAGATCAAGGAGTGAAGAACATATATACAGATACATGAAGCAGTATGTGTGGTCAAAATCTGCTTCTTTTAAATGTGACTCAGAACCTTTTGTTCTTGTCACACTCAAATGCTCTCCATAACAGAACTTGAACTGCAGTTCAGAAGTGTTTGACTCGCACCAGCTTTTCAGTCATGTAAGCTGTATAATTCAGTAGTTGCTCTTTTCTTTCTTGAACCCCTCTTTCAGTAGATTCTCACACTTTCAAAGCACAATATCTTACAAAATGTCTTTAGATTTGATTATTTCAAACAATGAAAATATTGTTTCTGCAAAAGGTAGGTGAATTTTGTTAGATATTGGGCATATTTGTTGGCTTCAACTGAAGTCCACAGTTGTGATGGTTTAATGATGCAGACAAATCACAATAGGCATCTCCTACATAGATCCAGCTACTACATAATCTGTTTCCATTTAGTGATATTGTATATGACAGTAACCCATATGTCATGGTATCTCAGAACTGTGAGAACATCATACAAAATGTATTTCTTCCAGTTTACATGGAATTTAAACCCTTTTTTCTGACCTTTCCCATGAATACATGGAGTACTCTAGCCCTGATAACTTTACATGTTTCTAGAGCTCTTTAAAAATGAAGATTCAAGAGGGAAATACCAAATGAAAAAATGATGTTATTATACAATTTGATGTGCTGTGCAAATGTCCACATAATAAAGAGATTTTTCTCCACTTTTTGGAGATGATTCCTAAGGCACTATAATAAAAGGGAGAAGTGAGATTCCTTGCATATGTAACTGTGCATTAAGAATATCTATATTTTTAATGAGCATAAAGGATAAAAGCCTGAGTTCACTATAAAAGGATTTTAGTAGTACACAATTTTAATAATGCAAACAAGAAATTACATTCTCCGTAAAATTTGATAACAATAAAAAAAGATTATATGATAGGACTCAAAAAGTCAAGGATAACATTATACAGTGAAATAAGTTCAGGGAAGACTTACTTAAACCCCACAAAGTTAAAATATCATACTATTTTCTAATGGGTTTGGAAGCCATTAATAGCCACTGATTCAGCCCAAGGATGAGTGTATTTGTTGAAAGGTTTCACTAATACTGTCAAGTATGAGTGCTCTGGGAAGAGAACAAAGTTTAGATGTATCAAGTCATCATTGTCTGACTATTTTTTCTGAATATTTTAAAGTGAAAAGTCTGCTTAACTAGAAACAAAGGGATTATATAACTCTATTCTGAAGCTGGAAGACTTACCTAAGGGCAAAAGGTTGTAAAGCATTTGCTTTTACTTGTATGCATTATAGAGGCATAATTGGATATTTATGCATGTAGCTATTTTGGTAACCACTACGATTTGTTTTTAAAATGAAGTTTTTTAATGGCAAATAATATAGCTCAGAGTCCAAGGGAAGAATCTTTTCCTCAGTACAGACTGTAAAAAAGCTGGTAGTACTTAACACAGAAGTGACATTTACTAAACCAGACTTCTGGTCATGCAATAATGGCATGCAACTGTGAAATTTGCACATTAAAGCACATTTGTTACCGTAAATCTAGTATCTCTAAATATACAGTCTTCATATTTCCAAATACAAACAGCAATCAGAAAGTTGTAACAATAAGACACTGATGCCATGAAAGACGAAATCAGGACTCAATAGTTGGGATGACACTTTACTACAGTGCTGGAAACACAGGGGATTGCTCCTCCAAATGTGAATGGCGCCTGTGTCATTTCCTTTGAACTTAGACAATGAAGTATTACACATTCACAAAACATCCAAACATGCTCATAATCTTTCCCCAAAAAGGGTGGTCTTTATTCCAATGAGTCTCTACCTTTAACTCATCCCACAATGCTTCCTGATGGTCATGGGCTGCGGTCTCAGGGATGAAGGCCATATGTCTTCCTTGCTGCGCACTTTTCACCTTTCCAGATGATCAGTTCCTTCTTTGAATCCCTTATGTCTCAGCAAAGTTGACATGACTGTTTTACAGTTTCAACACGTTCTTTCTTGTTTAAGCATCCTATACAATGGCTAGGGTTATAGATATACAGTCTAAACTAAATGATGACCCTACTACTAACCCTTGAGTGTTCGTTCCCTCTATCACACATACGTATTCATATGGAGTCTTACTTAAGATATTCATCAGTTTCCACTAATTCATGACCATATGCTACCTTCCTCTTGGAGCCCCCCATTTGTCAGAGATAAGATAAAATTGTACTGGCCTCACAATTACTACTTTCATGTCGCTTCTCCTGTCTTGTTACTTATGTAGCTCTGCAAGGGGGGGTGGTCCCTGTTTGTGGTCAGCCAAGTTATAGTTGCTAACTCATACTTAGGTAAGCAAGTCTTCAAGCCATACTTTGCTTTATTCTGTAATTCAGCACCTTTTTAAGATGTGTTGCAGCTAGAGGCAACTCCAGTTAAAACTTTAGATTTCTAAAAGGCCTGCCCAACTGATTGAAATCCTGAAATAAATGAGAAATATGAGATCTTAAAATTCAGTAGCTTTCCAGTTGATCAAACCACTTTTTCAGCAGAAAAAAAAAAAGTGTTTGTATCTGACTTGCTTAAGAAATACTATAGTGTGGAAATTCTCTCTATTTGGGGATGATACACATCTTGCATGAGGGTGTGTCTTGCATTAAGCTGAGTGAGTATGTGCTGTATGGTGTTAACCAGTCACCTGCAAAGGGACACATGCATTCCTTTCAGGAAGTTGAACATTTTGACCTGTAAGGGTTATCAGCAGTGATTAGAAGATGACTGCAGAGTTTTTTGTGAATGACAATTCGTAAGACAGTTCTTAAATATGCTAAGTTTTATTTTGTTCTTCATTTATCCTATTACATTATTACAGTTGCTTTTTTAGAAAAACAAAGTCTCCATCCTTTCTATAAATAGGGATTTGCGTTGTTTTGTCGTTGTGGTGGGTTTTTTGTGGGTTTTTTTTGTTTTGTTTTTTTAAGAAAAACCCCAATGTGTTTTGGAATTTCAGAACCCTAAAGTAGAAACCTGTATTTTAATTTATCATGTATGTTATGCTTGTAAGCATAAAAGTGGAGGCAGCGTTTTCTTCTTCGTTTCCACTGTATTGTCTTTATAAAGGATTTCACAAATAAGATTAAATATTTCAAGAGTATGATAAGAAATCAGCTTAACTGTTTTAAGTGAGTGACTCCAAAGATGTATTAGACTCTTGGTGTTCTGTCACTGCAGTGTGACATTAAGCCAATCAGTACATCGTTAAAGCTTTGAGTAATTTAAACTAATAACTTTTTATGTTTTGCTCTTTGTTTGAGGCTTTTTAGTTAACAATAAAATGTATGTTGTATTTGTGGGGGGTTTTTTGTTCTTTTGAATAGCTGAAGTGTTATTAAATGAAAAATAGTTTTGCTTTTATTTAAAAAAAAAATAGTTGGGAAGACACTTGAAACTTGAATTTATGGGTGAAGTAACAGAAATTAAAAAGGTTTCATTATTTTTTTCTATAGTATTTATCTTTTAAATGAAAAATTTCCCTTAAATGATATATTAAGAATGTGGGAAGCCACCTGAAGTATAATTGCTTTGAGATAAGAATGTCCTTTTATTAGCTCCCAGAACTGGTCATCAGCATTTCTGGGTTTTCTCATCAATAAGCTGCTGTGTGATCTTGGATTTGGTATATATCAGGGCGTGGGATGGGAGTAATAAAATTATTTTTTGGCATGGGCAATAGTAATGAGAGCTGCAGATAGAAGGTGCTATATTACTGTCATGTACTAATGTGTTTGATCTATGTGCAGAGATGCTTGTTTTTGAGCATGTGGATATTTATGTAGCCCAAAACAATTCAGAAGGATATTTATTAAGATAAAGGATGAACTACATTATGATACATGCCACTGTTTTATTGCAATAAGCCTGTCCTTTTTTGTATTACAGGATTGTGAAAGGTTCCCAAAAGGATGAGATACTTTAACCAATGTTATGATAAAGGATGATGCAGTTTATCATTATGTTGTTGTCTGCTAAAAGAGACTGATAAATCAAACAAACAAGTATCTTTGAGGCTTCGTAGGTCTAGCAAAAAGTGTCAACAAAAGGTCTATTTTTGTGCAGGGCTACAAATGTATAACAAAAGGCTAGCTACAAAAGTGTAAGGTCATAGTTTATTTGATTCAATTGATTTGCATTTCCTATTCTCAGATTTCCTGTGTGTTAAATTTTGTGAGTGACTTTCAAGGGAAAGAAGCCCTGTCAGCAAGGGTATGCAAAAGCAGTAATATTCTCAGTATGGTGAGCAGAAGATGACTGCTTAGTCCTGCGGGAGTACCTCAAACTACATCAACAGTCCTAGACGATGCATGGGAAAAGTAAGGCAGGAAAATTCATCGTTCTCATCTCATTCCCTGTCTTTAGTGGGTTAGGTTGTTCTACTTCAGATTTCATAATTTTGAGAAACTCTGGAAGAAGAACAAAAGTATAACACAGAACAAAGAGATAGCAGTCAACGGGAAAGGATGTAGGTTAAGAAGGGAAAACAGAAAATTAAAATGGAAACTACTGATTGCTTTTTGCAGTTCAATGGGCATTCAGTTGTGCCAAAGAGAATTGTAAAGATTTTTTTTTTTCTATGCCTAGTTCATTATGCAGGAATTCTCATAATTTTATCCAAGAATACAAGTTTATGTAATTTTTAATTAATTAGCATTAGGAGATTCAATTCAGATTTAAGGTCATAGAATCATAGAATCTTTTCAGTTGGAAAAGATCCTTGGGATCATCGAGTCCAACCGTCGACCCTACTCTACAAAGTTCTCCCCTACACCATATCCCCCAACACCACACCAAAATGACTCTTAAACATATCCAGGGATGGTGACTCAACCACCTCCCTGGGCAGCCTATTCCAATGCCCAACCACTCTTTTGGTGAAAAATTCTTTCCTAATGTTCAGTCTAAACCCACCCTGTTGGAGGTTGAAGCCATTCCCTCTTGTTCTGTCATTATTACGTGCGAGAAGAGACCAGCACCAACCTCTCTAAAGTGTCCTTTCAAGTAGTTGTAGAGAGTGATGAGGTCTCCCCTCAGCCTCCTCTTCCTCAAACTAAACAGTCCCAGCTCCTTCAGCCACTCTTCATAAGATTTATTCTCCAGACCCTTCACCAGCTTCATTGCCCTCCTCTGCACTCGCTCCAGCACCTCGATGTCTCTCTTGTATTGTGGTGCCCGGAACTGGACACAATACTTGAGGTGTGGCCTCACCAGTGTTGAGTACAGGGGGACAATCACCTCCCTACTTCTGCTGGTCACATTATTTCTAATGCAAGGTTGCCGTTGACTTTCTTGGCCACTTGGGCACACTGCTGGCTCATATTCAGCCGCTTGTCAATT
>BJBW01005953.1:135593-160183 GCA_004320125.1 Scolopax mira | reverse complement strand
TGTGGCCTCACCAGTGCCAAGTAGAGGGGGAGAATGACTTCCCTCGACCTACTGGCCACACTCTTCCCTACGCAGCCCAGGATTCTGTTGGCCTTCCTGGCCACAAGAGCACACTGCTTGCTCAGTGTCATTTTGCTGTCTCCCAGGACCCACAGATCTTTCTCTTCACAGCTTGTCTCCAGCACCTGATCCCATGCTCCATCCACATCCTGGCAGCGACGATGGGGGAGAAAGCTACAGGAGCTCTTCTTAAATTCCCAAATAATGTATTTAGAGAGGGATGAAATAGGATTTAAAAATAACCTTTTAAAAATAATGAAAGAAGCGAGCACTGGTTCCCACTGAGACTGATGGGGTGAGTTTTTAGGAAGGTGCTGGTGGGATTTATTGTGGCACAGGAACCCCACGGGACCTTCTCCAATGCCGCACAGTGTTGCCCTCTTTGACCCAAAGGAGCTACTGGTGGCAGCAACAGGTTCTTCCACACCCAGGGGGCCAGATGAGGAGCAAAAAAGTGTTGGGTTTCTGGTGGTTTTTTTTTTCCAGATGTTAGTGCTGTTCATTTTTTTTGTTTGTTTTTCAAAAAAAAAAAAAAAAGGAAGAGAGACCAGGGTGAGTGAAAGAAGACTTAAGAAATTCAGAAGCAGAATTCAGGGATGGGGGAGGATGAGTTGTTACCTGTCCCTTGTCCTGTGGAGGTCCGGGGTCTCTGAGTAGTCACAGTAGCAGCATGAACAAAATTAAAACTTCTTCCAACTAACTCACACTGCCTTGGTTGACTGCACATGGAATGGAAAAAGCATTTTATTTTATTTTTTGATCAGCGGTGTGAGGCCTGGCTTGGTCTCGGGACAGCCTGACTGCAGAAATGATTCAGAAAGGAGAAGGGTTTGGTTTAGGAGGAAGGGAAAAAAAAAAAAAGTGATAGAAATTAACACAGAGCTTCAGTGCTGGGGATCTTAACCTCCTGTAGCCCAGGAGGCTGGTACTAAGGGACATGATCATGGGAGAAGGTCTCTGGGTTGAAATAGAAGTACAGGCAGACCTCTTCACCATGGGAGGAACCTGCCAGCTGGCACTTCAAATGTTTTTCTTCCTGGGGTGTGTGGCATCTTGGTGCGTGCTGAAGGATGTGGATGTTTAAAGCTTGTGCCTGGAGAAGGACTGGAAGAAGACATCTCACAGGAGGTCCCACGTGGCTTGGACCTCACGTGATGGCATCACTTTAGGTGGCAATGTCTGTCCCTTCCTCTGTTTTGCTGATCGTGGTGGAGCTCCTGTCTCCTCTGCTGCTCTCTGTAACACCTGAATAATGTCCTGAGCGAGGTGGGATGAGATTGGCCCCATAACAAACTGGGCAAGAAGATGAGCCATAACCAGTAGTGGCAGAGTGGATGCAGTGTTACTGGAGATGCCAGGCTGGGATTTGGAAAGTGGTCATGAAAGGTGTGTGTTAGGAATATTTTCCTTGCTGAGACCTCTGTTTGCTCTTCACTTCTTACTGCTTATTTCCCAAGACTGGTCACAGAATCTCTATTTGTTGACTCATCCATGTAGGATGAAGGTGGCCAAAGTCTGTGATGTCCTGCAGTAGTCACTTTACAGCCCATGAGGGTCAGGGAGAGTGGTCTAAAAGATCTTTCAAGCTCTATCTTTTGTGATTCAGGAAATGTTAAGTGCACGGGAGCAGGGTGGGAGGGAGCCTTGCCAACAGAAAGACAAGTAGCCCGGTGGCATTACTCCAGCAATACACAGGTGCAACACCTGAACGTGTCCCTGTCAGAGTTTGATGGCATCACCTCAATAAAAGCAATGCATGCGTGAAGTCCTGGCTTCTGACCTGGTTCAGCTCTCTCCTGGGATCTGCTCCCCTCGGGGTGAGTGGAACAGCCCCCACTTTGCACTGGGGCAGGTGAAAGCCAGGCCAGGTTCGGGATCCCATGAAAAACCCGATCCCCCTCTTTCTCGCAAATCCTGGAGAACCAAGCTGAGTCTTGGCAGGCTCCGCGCTTGAGAAAGCAAAGCTTAGGTTTGGCAGAGAGCAGCTGTGTTAAGTGAGAGATGATCATCCCTCGTTAGCCAGGAGGGAGGCAGAACCGTGGAAGGTCACCCAAGGGACAGCGTGAGCCATGCGCGTTGGCACCGGAGCTCCTAAAGCAATCTCTAGAGCTTGGAAATATGAATTGCATCTACCCACTTCTCCTCTGCTCGATTAGCTGGGGGGTTGAGGATTTTGACATTTCTGAAGGCGATGGCTTTCGTCTTCATTTCCTTCCCTCCCGCAGCAAGTTGCGGTGCCATGTTCAACAGCTGAAATGCTCCTCATCAGAGGTGGCTGCATTTCAGGTCTCCGTGGTGCAATCCCCGTACATGCAGCCCTCTCCCACCCTTGCCCCAAGGCTTGGGAATTGTCTTTATGTGCACGTTTCTGTATGACAACAGTATCTTGCGTGGCCCTGTTCTGCCAGGCAGCACATAATCACGGCATGAAGTTTTCACCTCTTCTCAGATACCAGCTCACCCACCAGCTTGGATTTTCTGGAGCACAGCATGGGGGATTGGCACCCAAGACCGCCTGGGTCAAGGGCATCTTGCTGTGTAGGTCTAAGTGGGAAGAAATAGCCCCTGCCTGGTCCATGCGTGGGGTACAGTGTGCAGAGGGTAAGGGAAATATTTTCCTATCACCATTTTTTCACGGTGAGTCTGGAGAAACAGACTCTAATGGTATTTCTGTTGCTTTTGGCATAGTCCAGGCATGGAGGGGCTGTGCTGGTGAGATTAAATGGCTGGACTAAGATCACAGAAGAAGTCTTTCTCCTGGAAGGAACTGAAAAATTCAGAAGATCTTAGCAAGAAGCCCCTATTTTAAACATGAGGAGGGCTGGGACTTTCCCCGAGAGAACAATGTGTGCTAAAGTAGAGTCCCTATTTACTCAGATTTTAGACTCATTTTTTAAATGAGGAAGAAATTCTTTACTGTGAGGGGGGTGAGGCACTGGGACAGGTTGCCCAGAGATGTTGTGGATGCTCCATCCCTGGAGGGTTTCAAGGCCAGGCTGGACAGGGCTTTGAGCAACCTGGTCTGGTGGAAGGTGTCCCTGCCCAGGGCAGGGGAGTTGGAACTTGATGATCTTTAGGGTCATTTCCAATCCAAATCATTCTATGATTCTATGAATTTGTGGTGTCTTGTTATATATTCATGGGGTGGGTTTTTTTCAATTTTGAGGACATTGTTAGATAAATAATTCTGAAAACCAGCAACTTGATATTCAAAGCACTGAATGAAGTCATTACCTCAAACAAGCAAGGTTTTCCTAACTTAGATAAGGAAAAGTGAATCATTTTGTTCCCCAGACCGTTTCAGGCAGCCCCAGAGGCAAAATGTGTTCTTTACAGACTTTTGAACACCTTTAAGACTTCTCACCTTTGAGCACCTACTAACATTGCTTAAGCTTTGATATGTGCCCAGGAAGGGAGAGGATGATTTTTATTCCTAGTTTGCAGGTGGGTAAGCAGATGCAGAGGAATTTAAAGGTCCTGTCCTGGACTTTGCAAGATCCTGCAGCAGAGCTGGTTGTCCAATTCACCAAGGGAAGGCCTTTTCTTCTTTTTAAAGACCTTTCTGCACATGCACCATGTCCTTGGGTGCTACTGCAGTGCACAGCACCAGAGCAGGGTAAGGAAACCTCTGCTTCAGGGACAGTAGATATTAATGGAACAATTGGGTTCTGTTCTCCTCTCTGAGCTCCTGTGCCACCTAATGAGTCATTTCACTTGTGCATATGGCATTTTTTTTCCAGACTCAGTTCTACACCTAAGTCTACCATAGGTAGAGTAGTTGGGACAAGGGGATGGCCATAGGCCTGCTTTCTGTTGGCCAAAAAAGACGTTTTGACTCTTCCCTCTAAAGGGTCAGACTGGAGGAACCTTGACTTTGGCTGTGGATCTGTGGTAATTCCTAGGAAAGAAAAGTCAAGGATAGCTAATTGTACCAGGGGAAACGAGGCTGACTCATTGGTGTGTCCATTCCAAATCTGTGGGATCCTTTTCCTGCTTGCATCCCGCTTCCTGCAACTGGGATGAGCCAACCCAACTCTAGCCCTGCAGCAATGCTGTTGCTTTTCCAGACAGGGAATGCCAATCTCTGCATCTCTTCCCACGTCACCAGTGCTTAGCGTGGGTGCAAAGCAGCAGGGGAAGGAGGCTGTCCTGTGCTAGAAATCATGAGGAGGAGGTGGGTTTGCTTTGTGTGTATGGGAGCGCAAGAAAAGTCCAACCGGACAACCATGGGTTGATGTGTCCTCTTCCCCCTTGCTCAGCATCTGTGCTGGAGTTCTTCGAGTTCATGATTCAAATAGCCCGGCCGCTTTTCAAAGGGCTTTATTGGGCATAATGACAGCACTTAACAAGCATTGCACAAGTGTGTCACAGGGGGAATCCTCTGGGCTCTGAGTCATGGATGCTCCCTTTGGACAGCTGAGCTGTGAGCACTATGACAAAGGCTGCATGATGAGAATGGTCTCATCCCCAGGGCCTCCTGGTCTCATCCTCCAGGGCGAGCAGGGATGGACCAGTCCTACTCTCACCAACACCCGTGTTGAACTTTCCATCCGGAGCAGGACAGGACTCATGATCTTGCTCTGGATCCCGAAAGGGAACCCTGTGGGGCCGAAGAGCTTGGCTGGGAAGTGGAGCATTCAGGAGATCTGGAGAATATTGTTGCAAAGAAGGGCTTTCTAGGCTCAAAATAGGCACCCACTGTCTTCTAGTGATGTGGAGCTTGGTGCTTTCAGCCCAGTCAGATGGTGGCAGGTGTTGGGGTATGGTATCAGTTAAAACCACTGAAATATAGTGGAAAGGAAGTGGAAATAGCAGGAGGAGAAGCATCAACTGGAGCGTGTATGTCTTGTCTATGCTCAACTAAAGCCTGATAGGGCACAACCCCAGAGATGCAGGAACAGCTGATCACATCCTGTCTCACTAAACCCATCTCTGACACCACCAAGGGGCAAATGAAAAAACAGGTCTGTAAAAGCCAAGACAGTTCACTGGGTCTTAATACTGAAAGGAGAGGAACACCCAGGAAATTCCATGGGGGGAGGAGTCCTCCCATGACATATCCACCAGGGCTTTGCTGGATCAGGCACAAGATTGGTCTTGCAGTGAAGTCACTTTTGAAATTGTCTACTCCAACTGTTACCATCTAGCCTGGACCATTCATAATGCTTTTCCCCCCTCCTGTCCCTGTAAAGCAAGGTTTGCTTTACGTCCTGTTATCACCTTAGCACAACATGCAAAAATTCATCAGTTCATAAGTTCACTCCAAATTCTACTGGTGCCTGCAAAAAACAAGGGAGGGGAAGGGAAGAAAAACCAATGTGTTAACTCCCTTGTTCTGAACTCCTAACATAGGGCACTGCTTTTGAAAATGGCCTGTAAACAGAGGGAGAGCATTGTGCATCACAAAGACCTTGTTTGTCACCTGCATATTCGTAGTCCCCTTCCCACTTGGATGTTGCTGGTACCCAGCTTTGCATTTGTAGAGCCTGGGCCATCAAAGGAGTTCAGGGTGCTTTTGGTCTTCTCATCACAGCTTCTGTTCTGGTATAAATAATAGTCAGTTATGCTTTACATTGGTATAGTGATAATTCTTAGTAGGGGTGCTGTTATTTTTTACCAACTCATGTTTCTCCACACTCTATTGGTATTAAATGCTTTTCTGTTGTTGCATCTTTGCACCCTCTCAGGCTTCATCAATAAGGTCACGTCATAATGTCTGGTCTGGTTCCCTTCTTACATCACAGGCCTCCCTTGCAAGGCATCCTGGATGTTTGGGATGGACGTTTCTCCTCTTCCATGAGGGCTCTGTAGGCTCAAAGTGTGTTGGAGTAGGTTTTTCTAGAAGGCTCTGAGAATACCTTGAGCTCAGATAGTGGTAGACTCTCACATTTCTGGCCTGGCCTCATACCTATCACAGATAGGCATGCTCTCCTGGTCATGATGCATGAATCTTAGAGGTCAGTTTAAGCATGTCTTCCAGGAAAGACGTCTAGTCCAAAAAAGAAGATGCCTGGGTTCCTATCAGATGCCCATGTATGGGTTCTACTTCCAGTTAAGATGCCCAATGGCATCCTGGTTGTCCTCAGAGGCCTAGAAATGATTGTATAAATCCATTGATAACAGGCTCTTTTTCAGCAGCAGATAGAGGGCAGTCAAGGAAACCCCAGAGCATCTCAATGATGCTTGATGCCTATCTGCAGGCAACTGAGCAAAGCTTTGGGGTGGAACTCAATTTACCCATTACATGTCTGCAATTTCTACGTCCCCATCCAAGGCAGGTGCTTTTGGTTCCTTTCATTGATGGCAAGAAGCAGGCACTTTCTTATGGTGCAATTCATGGCTCAGTCTCAACTGAGCCTGACTGGTTAAGCTTGACTTATGGAGGAGTCAAGGCAACCAGCTCAGAGACATCTCCACCACTGTCATCCAGCTTTAGTTAGGTTATACCCAAGACAGGGAAACCTCTTTGAGGGTTTTCTCATTTGCCCATTTCCTACCTGTTAAAATATGAACTTCATTTCTAATTGCCGTTGCCTGGCACGACTTCATATGGCTAAAATCAAGTCATGGACTTTTTCTCCATCATTTTCCTGTATTTTAACAAGCTCCTCAGCATTTAGTGCTCACTGGTGTATCGGAATGGGTGCAGCCATGGCATGCTATTGCAGGAATGTGTATGACATCCAAACACTTCTAAAAACCTCTGGGCCACCCCTCTCCTTAGCAAATTCACACCAGCTTGTATTTTGTCATGTCTCAGCACAGCTGCTGAAAGCCTGAGCAATTTGAGTGTCTTGCAGCTTTCTCTGCAACACGTTCAATCCTGCCTCCAATCCAGCACATTCTGGAGTACAAATACATCTTCCTAGTGCTCCTTATCCTCAAACACATCCTGAGTCTCCCACCATCCTCCAACCACATCCACAAGTTATTGAATCGAGTTATAGTAGAGGTCCATCTCAAAACTTTTAAAAAAGAGGTATAAAATGGCTTTCTTGCTTCCTTATCCCTATCAGCAGAGGACACGATCACTCTTCTTAATGCAAGAGTTGTATCTGCATTTCGGGAGAATTCCTCTGACTTTGTTTTACTTTCAAGTCTCTGAAATCAGACCACTTTCTCTTTTCCCAGTCTCTATCTCTTAATTTCACTTTCCAGGTTCGCATTTCCTCTACGTCTCTCTTGGAAGATGCAGTTTAATGGCACATTGTGGGACAGAGCAGCAAGAAAAAGCAGAGCCCATCTCTGCCACTGCCAGGCCTGTGAAACAAAGCCAAACGGCACCGAGCTGAGCAGGAGTTTCTTCCTGCTTCCATAATGGTGCACCTTGTCTAATAGAGATATTTACTGAGGGGTGGGAAGGCAGGACTGAAACTCCTTGAACAGTTGCCAAGCCTACCATTCAGTTTGTCCCTCTGCCCCCCAGAAGAACAACAATAGAGCCTGTTGCTAGACAGTGTTGTGTGGCATGACAGAAAGCAACTCTAAATCCTTTTGCAGGCTGAGGGACACACTTAAGGGAGCATTTCCATTTTTTTACGATCCTACAGTAGCTGGGAAGAAATGGGATAATCTAAGCTCTTGCTGGACAGGTAGGACCTCTTTCAAAGCCCAGTGCAGACTGGGGGAAACACCACTGGGCATCCGGTAAGATTTGTAAAATTTACTGGGAGACCCACAGTTCCTTTCAAAGCATAAAATATTTAGACATGTTGAGTACTGCAAGAGGATACTTCCATTGGAATACTATTTTGAAAATCCTGGTGGGCATTTCTTTACATCGTTCCTTTACAGAGAGGGATACAGGGACTAAGAGGCTCACCCCTTGAACAAGGGGTGCTGATTATTTTTTTCAAGGCCTTGATAAACTTGCATTTACAAATAGTGTAAATCTACAGAGAGAGAAAAAAAAAAAAAAAAAAAAAAGCAGCAGCCTGATCTCCAGGGCCTGAAAGTTGTTTTTGCTGCAGCATTAGCAGAGATGTTGTTTGGTGACCATCTGGAAAGATTTGCTGGTGGAAGTGCTCAGGCAAAACAATAAAAGGCTAAGTGGAAAAGGACGGAAGAAGTGAAGTGCAAGGCTATTTAGACACATAATTCTTGCTTGATGCCCTAGACTTATTGACTGCATTGCTGCAACCCAATCAATTAACTGATTTTATTGAGCTGCCCCTTGTCAGTGGATTGCGGTGACTGGTCCATGAATACCCTTAGCTCATTTTGAATGTGAGGAAAAGTGGATTAGCTCTGTTGCTTTTATTGAAGTGCTTATTTGTCCTCTTCATGTGCCATAGGGAGAAGAGAAGTTAAGCAGGACAAATTTTGCTGTCTAACTATTAGACACCCTAGGTTTGCTGAGCTATATCTTACTACATGCTTGCCAGAATAGGTATAACACCTCCTTCTGCCACCATTAAATCATCTCATCCATCCTCATATGTCCAAGCCTGTGTTAAATATACCTAAATCAGAATTGTGAAGAAGTAATGGATATAAGAGGTGGTTGCCACTGAGTCATTACTGACAAGAATATCAGCTGGATAAGGAAGGAGCGGCTGGATCACAGCCTTTTTCCAACAGGACAGGTCATGGATATTAGTGGATTGATTGCAAAACCTAAAAGTCACTTACAACACCAGACTAAGGGCACAGTGGGAACTAGTTTTTCCCTGGAAGAGTATAAGGTCCAGACAGATGGAGCAAACAACTGAGTTGAAAGAGAATAGATAAGACACATTAGCAGAAGATTGGGGATCAGACAGGGAAATGCTAATTCAGTGGCCACCGAGATCCTTGGTGTAACTTGCCCACAGGCATATGGGAAGTTTGTGATAGAAACGAGCATTGAGTCCATCTGTCCTGCTGACATAATGTGTAGTCTCAGTCTCCTGGCGAATGAAAGGCTCAAGCACAGTCATAGTATAAGGCAGCATGTTGTCGGTACAACTTTCTAACAGCTCCACTAAAATTAGAAGTAAACTGTCACGTTTACCGGAAGAGTCTCCAAACTGTAGCACAGAAACTAATTCAAGGGTTATATAGTCTAACATATATTTGCAGCCACAGACACAGTTGTGGCGTCTGCCACCAACTAGTGATGCTGGTGCTCCTGCTGCCTCTGACACTGGTAATCAGACAGCATAAATTGAGAAATTCTGTCCTGCACTCAAACTCCAGAAATAGGGCAATACTATATTAGGAAGAAATTATTTCTTTGAGGGTGGTGAGACAGCAGCCCAGGTTGCTCAGAGAAGCTGTGGCTGCCCCATCCCTGGAGGGGTTCAAGGCCAGGTTGGATGGGGCTTTGAATAAGCTTGTCTGGTGGGAGGTGTTCCTGCCCAAGGCAGGGGGTTTGGAACGAGATAATCTTTAAGGTCCCTTCCAACCCGAACAATTCTGTGATTCTATGAACTTATGTTTCTATGAATACAGGGTCTTGTTTGGATTCTTTCATGTAAGAGCCCAGTTTTGTCCATCTCTAGTACGAGAAGGGTAGGGTAATACTCAAGACCTTGGCTATCTAATGATTTGCAGACTCTGTAATAAACCAAGGGAAAAAGATAACTCAGGGACTAACGCACATTCTACCATTCTACATGATACCTCTTATCATATCCCTTCTCTGCTTCCACAAACCTGAACAAATAGCTTGGTGACCTGGACAGATGAGAATCAGAAAGCTGGAAAGCAGGACAGCTTTCTACAGTCTGTGGCAGAGACAGGGATGCACACATCCCCTTTCAGCTTACAGTGTGGGGCCACCAAGCAGAGCTGGAGGTACAGGAGGAAAAACTCTGCTAGAGTTATCTTTGACTCACTGTTTCAAAAAAAAAAAAAACCTCTATGCTTGGCACACGTGAGTCAGTAGGAGAGACCACGAGGGAAGAGTTTAGGTTTGGTCACTCTATTGTAGAGATATACATAATGCTTACGCACTGCAGCCATGCTCAGCAGGACTCGTCATACTCCATCTCTGAGCTGGACATCTCATCTGAGGTAGTCATCTAAGCTCCCTTTCCAGTCAATGAATGAGGGCTGACACTTCCTCACTGTGATTCATCAGATCTATCTTTGACGTCAATCTTTGGATGCAATAGCTCTCTCTGTAGCAGCTGATCTCTCTATGTTGGTGGTCAAGAGAAATGAGGTGACTAGTTGGGCGCCTGACTTCTGGATGAACAAGGTTAGGTCAAATGCTTTAACTCCATCGAGCCCAAATCTTTATGTTCATCCTGCCCACAGCTGTGGGCAAGGAATGGACAAAGAATTTGTATTTCTGCAAAAGTCTATTCCTTTTGGTTTTCTGTGGCGATAGCTCACAATGCAAAGCCTGAGTTGAGAAAAGTACTCTTGCAAAAGCATTATTTGTCAAAGAAATAGTAATTTAGACTGATTTTGGCAAATGAGATGCCAGATGCAGGTACTGTGACAGAGACCACCCTTAAGGCCAATCACGATTCTGAAATCACTGCAGCAAGAGTCACCAGCTCATATTGTCTTCTGCTGAGCTTGAGATCCTCATGGTTTTGCTGACCTCACTGATAAGATCTGTACAAATTCATTCACACACTTTCACACACTAGACACTGTCTAGTCCTCAAATTCCCAGACTATTTCTGTTACTGTGAATGAGGAAGGGTTTGGCTTATCTTTAATTTCCTTGATCTTAGAGATGTCAAGAAAGATGCCTGGGATATTCTTTGATGCCAGCCGAATATGGTGGCATCGATATAATGGCAGAGTGAGAGAAGTGATGTGAATATCCCTCTAAACTGCCTACATTTCAGGTGTCTGCATCCCTTTTGCTACTAAAACTCTCTGGGTGCTAAGTTAGGCATGAACTTAGCCTTAGGCACTACTGTGCTAACTTAGACTATTATTAATAATAGGGTAAAATAGATGAAGACAGCTCATGTAATTTGTGTAATTTTCAGCCAGTGTTGGCCCCCTTCTCTGTGAAATTCAGGCCTTTCCAAAGTATGTGTAAAAATGCAGATCTGTAATCATAAGGGAGAGCTGGTGCAAAGGGACTGATGTCCTTCAGAGCATGTGCTTTGTGGCGCCAAAGGGGCTAGCAGGCTGGATCAAGCAGGGGCTCATGGAAGGGCTCTCAGATACATTTCTCCTCTACTCTATCTCTTACAGCTGGTTTCTGCATGAACCAAGGCTTAAGCAATCCTTCTGCCTGTCCATTTGTCCCCCTAATGGCATTTGAACCCATTGCCCTAATGAACTTCATTTGGTAGAAGCTCTCAAAGATATTGGATACCCACAAGCCTCACAAAAATTGGGAAGTTAAGTAGAGGAGACATGTGACCAGTGCTCTCCCAGAGGGAGAGGCTACAACACGTGTGCACATGTGTATGTGCATGCCTGCATGTGAGTATGCCTGCACATGTGTGTGCAATGTTCCCTGGACATCAGAAATCCAGAGAGAAGGACAGAGAAGACAGTGCTCACAAGTTTCAATGCCCACAGAATAATTTCTTGCTCTATTTTTTTTTAATCCATTTATCTTCTGTATTTCCCCCCCTTCTTTCTCATTTTGTGTGGGAGAAAGGAGAACATGGAGGTTGTGGGACATGCCATGAATCTCTTGATGTCTCATTCTTCAGGAAGACATTAGGTTCAAGGAGGGCAGAGGGCTCCCATTCTTGGAAGGTCCATGTTTCCCAGCCACAGTTTGTCTCCTGTACCAGGACAACACATACCACATGTCCCTCACCTGGGAGGCTCCTGACAGCATGGCTGTGTGTTGCAGGCATTTTGGTAGATGGTCACAAGACAGAGAGAATGAGAGTGATGAAGGGTTTGTGAGAAAGGCCAGCTTGTGTTTGGTGAGCACGCGAGCAGCACAGCTGCAGAAATGCCCCCTTTTCCCTGTCAGAGTGGTGTTAGCAGCTCCGAGTGACATCTAGAAAAGTCCAGTTAAGGACTACTTTGAGGATTCTTTGGAGAAAAAAAGTACCTGTTATGAAGGAAGGTAGTTATAAACACATATATAGTACATATGTCTATGTATATGTGTGAACACGCATAGACAGGTATATGGATATATCCCTCTCCTAAGCTTGCTTCTACTCCAAACACAGGTCAAGCTCAAGGGAAATCTTCCCTTGACTTGAGCAGATTTTGGAGTAATCTCTTTGTCTCGTGTCTTAGACTTCGAACTCCTTTAGGTCTTGATCCTGCAAGTTGCTTCATACTTTGATTCTGGGCCAGGAAAGTGCTGCTTAGTCTGTGTTTATCCTTAAATATCTGGACAATTCTGTTCATTTTCTATGCACAGGCACCAGGCTGGGTCACACAGGTTGAGATCAAGCCCAAGAGCAGGGAGAGTCTTTCCTGTCTTGGGCTGATACATTGCACATTATTATACATGCTATCAGGGACATACGGTAATAATACATGTAAATTACAGGTATATCTCTCAGTCCCATCTCCTATCCCATTGCAGGAGAGAAAAGAACCCAGTTAAGGCTTGTATATATCTGACAACATGCAGCAAAACTTGGCTAGGAGCTGGATGGGGTTTTGGGGCATGCAAAGGCAGAATTGCAGAACTTCTGTGTATATCCTAATGGGCTTCAGCACTTGCAAAATCAGTCCATATACTGCCTATCCTGATCTGCACCCAGGTCTCAGATATGATGAGCATTGAGAGCTTCTGTTCTGAGCTCCAGAGGTTTCTGGCTGAATCCCCAGTGTTGGCCAAGGCTCAATCAATGTGAATAATTGATTTGGTAGTTCTGTGGAACAGCATAATCTGTTGGCTAGGGTTGTGCTACTGAGATTTGGGAAAATTGGGCTCAAAACCCTGTGTCAAATCAAGCAGAGGAAACTTATGAAGCTCATTTTCCCATACCATGGGTAGTGCCCTAACCACTAAGTTGCTGACTATGAGTATAAAGGGGACATTGCATCCTCTAACTTCATTTTGGGAATGGCACCTTAGGGGATGGGCACATGAACAAATTACCACAAGGTAAGTTAGGGTGTGAACTAATAAGATGCCAGTTTTTCTGTGGTAACTGCCCGTGTGAATGCTCTTACCCTGCAATAAATACAAGATGGTTCATATATACCAGGGGGTAAGAACGTTCACATGGCTCACACCCTGGTTTGACTCCCAGTAACTTGGGTCTGTGCCTGTAACCTCACTACCCTTGAGAATCCATCCTGAAAAAAAAATAAATAAAATCAAACTCTTCTGTTTTATAAACCCCCTAAAACTGCTATTTCTACATTTCCAATTATAATTATTTCAGTGCATTTTTGGTATGCTAGAAATGATTTCCTGAGCTTGACTCTACTGCTCTGTTTTGTCAGAGAATGGTTCCACTTGAGATCCTTGTGGCCAGCTTTAGCCAACATGGGCAGATAGTCTACTGACGCCTCACAAGCTTTGCCTGCCTCGTCAGAGACCTTCTGGGTACTGACTTAATGGTAGTATTGCCATTCACAACCAGCCCCTGAGCCCTGAAGAGGTTTAAACATGTGGAGATATGAAAGTGAGATGCATAAAACAGAATTTAACCATTGGAGAAAAGGTGGTGTGGTTGTGAGAGGCGCTTGCAGGTTGCCTTGAGGTCGCTGGCTGCTCAGTGTTTTTTCATAGGCCTACTCCCCATAGGCCTGGGAAACGTCCACAAAGGAAGGCAGCAGCTCTGAAGAGAAGATTTTGATTTCATTTCTTGGCATACTGGTCTGGGAGCCTTCCAGAGTTGCAGAGATAGACACCTTTGCCCAGGAGCGGGCTGAGCATAACTCTGCATGATCCCAAGTGATTGTACAAGGGAAAATGCCTTTAAAATGTTCCAGCAACTGGACTCAATGCTCCAGTCAAAAAAGCCCCACTTGCTTATGGGGTGGGACCTCGTCTCATGATGATCCCAAAGGCTGGCTGACTCAAACTTTCTTGAGGCATCTCCTTTCAAGTCGGATTGGGAAGATTCAATTCATGCTTGAGGAAGTATTCTACCAATTTGGGACAACTCTGTTTTGAAAACAGGGCTTTCTCAAAAAGTTTGAGGGCATCTTGTGTTTCCAAACATGCAAGGAGTTGTATCTGTACTCCATTGTGTGACAGCACACTCTCCTAACAGACCTCTGGATGGAATTTACTCAGTTTTAGCCATGTAATGCTTAACTATCTGGGCTCATCATCTTACCTCCCTCTAGAAAGATGGACATCTTCTGAAGGAGATTCATCCTTCCTGAGATAGGTATCTTTTTAGTGGATGTGATGAATCACTGTCTGGAGTTGCCTATCTTTCTCCCTCCACTCTAGAAACAGCTTAAACACCTACCTTTTAGACAGTTTAAGTTAAAAGCTATGACTGAGTGCCTGAACACCCATCCAATGTCATTGATGTGATGCCAGTTGGTGTCTGGAAGGTTTTTATCCCTATTTTAAGAGTAGCTGATGAGAAGCCTTAAGTGTTTGTCAGCTCCTTGACCTTCCTTGGTGATTTCGCCTGGAGATAAGAGGTAAAGGACCCAAATCCTCTCTGATGCAAACAGCACAAGTCTTCCAATTTAAGTGCATAAACACACTGAAGTAGATACTGCTTTGCAGAGTTACTTCAGAAGAAAGAATAAGTTTGCTCTTAAAAAATGAAAACTGAATAGGAAGACAAGTCTACTCCAAATACCCAGAAAAAGACCTCCCTTTCCAGGGAAAGTGTGTTCTATATTCTGCCCTGAGGTAGAGGCAGAACTTGCCAGTTTTTAGCTTTGGAGAGAGCCGCAGAATGTTAATCAGGCCAAAACCCAAAAGGTTCAAGAGGATTTTTCAAGGCAATATTTACAAAGATATTACAAATATTCAAGATTGTCATAGTTAGTGACAACAAGTTTTTGAGGGGTTTTATTTCTGGGCTCAAGGTATCATCTGATTATTGAAGACCAAGAATAAGATTCATGTAAGGAAACAATGTTCCATAAATATCCTGCACAGGGCACTTAACATTTTTTTCTGGAGCATCTAGTTCTGGCCTCTCTAGAAAAGGGTCACTGGCCTCAGGTTTGCTAATTCACATTTTCCTATAGGACTGGAGCATTTTACCAGCCTGATGCACAAAGTGCTAATCCATTTATGGATGCAATGTGGACACCAAGATCTTTGTAGCAAAAATAGAAGCAATTTTTCATCACTGTGGTCCTCAGAAGGCAGATGGTGGTTTGTGGCTGGACAATGGCTCAGGATCCCTTTGATGATATTTTGGAGAAACTTTAAGCTGAGTTGCCAACAGTGTGTGCTAACCATGCTGAAAGGTGATTTAAAAACCTCTTGCTCTGAACTCACTGCTGAATTTTGTGTGTGTGTGTGTGTGTATGGCTCACGAGAAGGGTCGGAATCATCTTAGGAAGCCTCTGCCACTTGAAAACTAAACATCTAGTTTATGGCTTTCATGTAGGCTCCTTTTTGCAGGGATTAACTCCCTCAGAAAGCAATTCAACCCATCTAGACACCTATCTTAGGACAGGCAACTTGCTCTTCCGAGGCCTTGATCTCTCAGTTATGAGGACAGAGGGGCGATATTAACTGGATTCGTAACTTTTTGGTGGCTACAGAAGGATGAGATGAATTCTATTCCAAGTGATCAGCTTTGGCAATGGGCATTGGTTTCTGCCATGAGCACGTGTGAGGTTTCAGTCCTGGTGAATCAAGCAGGTTTTTTTGCAAAACTATTGAAGTCCTGCAGCCTTGAGAACCTGTTTAAAGCTGAACTGGTGTGAACTGGTAGAGCTCTATAGCCTAGAGGATGAGGACTGCAGCTGACAAATATCACACCAACGATATTATAGTGCAGAGATGAAATATGAGGTCATTGTGGCTGAGGAAGCTACGGAAGCTGCTTGCACTGTGTTATGCCTTGAGAAGTTTGCTAGTACCTACACGTCTTTTCAAAGTCTAATTGTGCTAACACAGTAGCAACCCTGACTCCAGGGAAGTATTTTAACCAAGCTATGAATCTCTGGAAGCTTCCTTCTCACTGTGCTTCAAATCTCTACAGTGAGAAAGTCTCCAGACTGATTTTATAAGCATAAACCTTGGCATTTCATTAGGCTTTTGAGGATGTGTGCTCGGATGAGGCAACCTGGAAACGGGGAGATTTCCTCTGAACATCCTAAGCAAATGAAAGACATCATTGTAACTAATGTGGCTTTGCAAACTATGACTTTGGTCCCCATTGACCTTCAAAGTCTCATGGCAAATTTTTTTTCATGATGATTATCCCATTCTTACCGTTATGGCAAAAGTGATAATAATGGATTTTCTCAGTCAATGTTAAGTTTTAGCTTTGCAAAATTTTCCACCATTTTTCCCTACTCATCCAACCAACTTGTGTTGAACTGAAATGCATTTTTGGGAAAAGCTTTCATTTGTGATCCTGAAGGTCTCAAGAGAGAGGGAGAATTCATCCTTTCTCTTAATGGGCTTGGCCAGTTGGGGATTCATCAACTTCATCCTGCTTCAGGGCTACGTCGGAGCTGAATGTGTCTGGTTTCAGTGAACTAACACTAGTTGCCATTTCATTGATAGATTGAAAATAAATCCTCATATAATTCAAGTACCTGGTTGGGAGTTTGTACCCTGCCAAGTTGTCTTGGAAGTGCCCTCTGGACCACTGGAGGTCTGGGAAACAAGCGTTTCTGTATCCTGTCCTGGGTTCGGTGAGGCAAGTAGGTGTCCCCTTATGTTGAGATTGCTGTTGAACACGTCTATCTTCTACCCAGGCAGCAGACAATATAGATGGGATGAGGGGTGAAAAAAATGGTCAGTGTCTCTCTGGAAAGATGTCTTTTCTAACAGCAGAGGTTGTGTTTCTGGCTTAAGCTTAGCTGGAATGTCATGGTACCTATATGGCCCTCTGGTGAACTTTATTTGTTGTTTCATGGCTCAGAAGCAAGAGTACTGTTAAGTTACTTATAAGTTAATTTATTTGTAAGATATAAATGCATTTTATTGTTTTCTATTAGGCACAGCCCTGTTGCAAGGGATTCTGTCTGCCTCTAGTGAAACGGATTTGTTGCTATTTGATATAAGTAGCTGTTAGTGTTACAAGCCGGAAAAAGACTGAGGAAGGTAGAGTTTTTTATTGTTACTGCTGTTAGATACTTAATTTGTGCAAAATGGAAGTTTTTGGAGGAAGACAGACTGATGCCTACCACGTCAGGGCAACTCTCAGCAGAGAGAGGGGCATCGGCATGACCGCTCCCTCTACTTAATACAACTTTAAGTCAACTTTTGTACTGCCTGAGGCTTTAGCAGAAATTAGAATCCAGGTCTAAGGGTTTGCCTTGTGTGTGGAAGTTATAGCAAATTAAACTCATGATCGAGTTTCTGCGGTGCAACAAGTTACCACACATCAGCTGACCCTTGGTAACTGTCGGTGCGCTCACTGCTAGCCTGCAGCAAGTGTGGTAATTAGACTTTGCTTACCCACAATAAAAAAGGGTTAATTTAAATCACATTCGTTAGCATTTGCTGTAGGCTAGGAATCCACATAGGTAGGATTGCTGTGGGTCAGCTAGCACGTAGTAATTTGAGCTCCACTTGCTTGACCATGAGATTGAGCCCAAGGTGGAGACCTGAATTTATTGTGCAATGGTGTCTGTGTAATAATTCCTTCAGGATGCACTCCAGGACATCCATGCTCAGACGTCTGCAAGAGACACATCTTTTTCTGTCTCCTTTACAGTCAATAAAGAGGAGAAATGGACGGCTATCATGAGACGTTTTTCTTACCCTAAAGATGTTTTTTAAAAAAATAAAATTAAATGAAAATACATTGAACTGTACCCCAAAATGGTGTATTTCTCTTAAATGCTGAAGAGGAAATCTGGATGACTTGCTCAGATGTAGACCTCTACATTGCAGATGGACAAATGAATCCCACCTCACGCTGAGGGATCGGTTTTGTTGCAAGCCATAAGGGCCTAGTGTGGTTCAAGGAGCCTCCACCTGCCCCTCCAAAAGGGCTCCAGTGTCCCAAAGGTCTGTCCTGTCTGCCAATCTCACAGGCATATCTCAGAAACCGTGCCCTAGATGTGAAGGGACTTGCCCCCCTTCCAAAGAAGGAGTTATTTTCAAGACATTCCAATGTAGATTATTCAAATGCACGTACTGTTGACTGTTTGTATTTCAGGGTTTGTGAGGACTTGGTAGCACTTAATATATTTACAGAATAGGTTGCTATGCGATGTCTCATGTAGGTAAATCATTAGTGATTTCCATACATGTTCTATAGATGTCTACGATGACTCAGAGAACTGGAGATTCTCTGCAGCGTGCAATTCCTGCCTTTGTGTGAGCCAAAATAATAGAATTGGTTGAATTCCAAGGGAGCTGTGAAGCTGAGCCCACAAGAGATGAACGGAGAGGGTGAGAGTTGTAGAAATAATGACCCAACCAAGATTTTTTTAAATTTTTTTTAAACCAGTATCTTTCAATAGCCTGTACAATGCTGCAAGTTTCCTTTCCCTAACACAGAAAGCCCTTTCTGTGACCTCACTGTTGCAATTCTTTATTTCTGATCCAATCTGAACCAAAAAAAAAAAAAAAAAAGGAGAACATTAGTCCTGAGCTGCATAGTGAATTTTCAAACTGAACTGTAATAATCCTGGCTGGGAGTTTGATAGATTTGGCTAAATGCAGGTGTTGAAAGCCATTTGAGACTTCCCTGCAGTGCTGCTCCAGAAGGGTACAGGTCTCCCATAGGTCCCATGTCATATCTGCAAACCTTGGGATCTCGTATAGGGTCCCACGTGTAGAAATATTTAGGCTGTTTAATTGATTCCTGAGCTTCAGATAGAGGTATTTTCATTTGGCTTTCTACAATATAAACACCATTGCCGAGCTAGTTATCTGCATCCTTCTACAATCAGTGGAGATTTAAGGTTCTATATATCAAGTATGTGGTGCCATTTGGGATGCTTTATGTCATCTGAGGTATCTGCATGCTTTAGAAAGGCAGGCTGGAGCCAGGTGGATACCATAAAGCACCTCAGATGGTACTCAACACACCTGTGCTTAAGCAATTGAATTCCACCCTGAGAATTCAACATGTGATAAACTAAGGGAGGAAAAAACCTCAAGATAATTTGAAGCAGGCATATATAATATCTCCCAAAAGGCAGCTGTTAGTAGCTTCTTGCTTCAGAATGTGTGCTCCCCAACTAAAAAGGGTATGTAAAATATTGTTATCTAAATTATGTGCAGTAATGAACATTTACCCTGGGAAGGGGAATGAGAGGTCTGCTATGGAGCCATGGAGCTCATGACTCTAACGGGACATATTGGGAGCCATTGATCATGGAGTCAGTGGGATGAAAGATGAAAGAAAAAGAATTAACCATCTTCCTGTGTTTTGGTTCTGTTTATTCGGACCAGGTTTAGCCTATGTTCAGGGAAGTGGAAGTTAATTTTGCCAGTGGATGTATGGAGATGAAGGAAGACCACAGTTTCCAGAAACTAATGGTCTGGCATGAGTCAGCAATTTTAAATTGACTTTAAATACTTTTCACTTTCAAGAGTAATCCAGTTTACTGATATAGATCTGTGTCTGATTACCACTGAAGAAGAAAATTTAAGTGTTTGTCTTGCCTAGAAGGATAAGTTCTGGTGTTGCACAGGATAATCTTGAATTTACTACCAAAGCAACTATACTACAGGCAGGTGGGTTGTCAAAGTATTTAACTTCCTTTGTGATAAAAAAATGCATCATTTTCAGATGGCTGATTGCAATATAGTTGCTGTGGCTCAATACTGGACATAAGAATCACCCCAACACATACGTGTGACCTCAACTTAATCTCACGTCAAGGTGAATCATAGAATCGTCTGGGTTGGAAGGGACCTTCAGATTGAGTCCAAACAAACAACCCAACACTGTCATCACTAAACTATACCTCTAGGCACTATGTCTACCTATATTTTAAATGCCTCCAGGGATGGCAACTCAACCACTTCCCTGGGCAGCCTGTTCCAATGTTTAATAACCCCTTCAGTGTAAAAATTTATCCTATTATCCATCTCAAACCTCCCCTGTTGCAACTTGAGGCCTTTTCCTCTTGTTCTATTGCCTGTTACTTGGGAGAAGAGACCAGCTCCCACCTCTTTATAACTTCCTTTCAGGCAGTTGTAGAGACCAAGAAGGTCTCCTTTCAGCCTCTTTTTCTCTAGGCTGAACAACCTCAGCTCTCTCAGCCACTCCTCATAAGACTTGTTCTCTAGACCCCTCACCAGCTCCTCAATGTTTTGGTCTTTTTTTAGTGAGGGGCTCAAAACTAGACACAGTACTCAAGGGGAAAGGGAGAGACTGAAACCTGTATGTCTCCCAGTTGGTGCAGGCTAAGAGCACTCGTGTGGACAGTTGCAGCAGCTCTGCTGGCAGGCAGGAACTTGTGAATTACTTGATCTCATTCATTGTCTGCCAATGCCTTGCTTCTCGTCACCTTGGTGAGTAAACAGAGGGAGGCAGAGCCCCTACCTGCGCATTTATGAAAAGCGTTGCCATGTCAACGTGCACAACTTCACGCAGATAGACATGAGCAGCTATGCATCAGCTATGCACGGGCATGCATCCTTCAGCCTAAGTGTGAAATGTAAGGTGACAGGAAAGAAGAACCCACATGATCCAATGCACTGAGCCCTTGAATTGAGTTGATACGATGATATGGCTCCAGAGTGAGTGCACCTGGACTACTGTATTTCATCCCATGCTCATGCCAGGAAGATGTTGACAAACTGGAGGATATTCAAAGAGCCAGAGGGCTGGAAGGACTGATGCTGATGAACAAAGATTAGCAAATACTAATCCGGGCCAAATAATGATATGATAATAGCTCTAAAACATTTGTCAGGTGTATATAGTTAAGGAAAGCAAAGAGGGATCATTCCACAGGGCATCAGTGGGCATTACTAGGGGAAGAGAAGGAAAGAAAGGGGGATATACCAGTTAGATATCAGGGCAAGCAATTTGTCTGAAATTCTATAATATCAGAGTGTAGAGGAATGGTTTTTAAATGGTAGATGTACCATCACCAGACTTATTCAACATGATCTCAGGCAAGACCATGGAGAATTTGTGATGGAGGTTTCTATTTTACAAAGAGGCTGGGTGAAACCAAGGTAAATCAGTAACTTTTTAGGAAATTCAGTGAGGGTTTATCTTCAACTGGTATGAATTACTGTAGTTCCCCTGACTTTGGTGAAGCTGTGACAGCTTCTATGTCTAAAGACATAGAAAAGGCTACTGAGGTGCTGGAATTTCAGATACGACTGTATGGATTCCCTAGGCATTAAGCTGCATGCTTGAGAACTTAAGCTGAGAACTCGAACTTTCCCTTATTTAGATATAAAATGATGAAAACCGCCAATTTGTGGCTTTGTATATCAGGTATAACAAAGTGTGTAAACTCATAATTTCCCATTGACTCCAATATCTTGTCTTGTTCTGATTCGTGGTCCTTCAGAATGTTAATCATGAAACACATCTTCTAACCCAATAAGTAACTGTATTCCACAGACAGGTTTTTTTCTCGCTCAGGTTATGATAAGTCAGTTGTGATAGGTAGAATTGCCTCCTGAAAGTGCCTTTTGTTCCATCAAATCTAGTAGGAACAGGATGAGTAAGTTTGACTAGACATCTACATTTTGGATGGCTAATGTTAGGTGACGTGTCCTGCCTGAGCTGCAAATGAGTATTTGAGAAGCTCCAGAGTGTATGAGAATAGATAATAATTTGACAGAGGCCCTAAGCTAAGGTCAATGCTTTACTTTATATTTTCATAAATTAATACGGAGTGATTTTCTGCTGCTTGCTAGAGTAGGACCTAGGAATTCCCCTCCCTTGGATACGTCTCTGGTGTGAGATGGTCATTTTCACAAATTCCTAGTCTTACAGAGCGTGTAAGGCCTGTAACCTACAACAGATGTAAAAAGACTCTTATGATCAATGCTATTCAGGATTTGTGCTTCTTCTCTCTTCAGGACCCTTCTGAAAAGTTTGGCAATAAGCATGCTCATGCAATCAAAGAGTTGGTGTTAAGGAGGAGGCTCCTCCCAGGGCATGTAAGATGGCCAAAGGAATGTATATGTATCAGGCACAAAAGTCAGTTTAGTGACTGACTTGACAAGATACAGATAGAATAAGAGAATATGTAACTTTCAAGCTCATCTTTGCTGAAATTCCTCTGTCTTACTAGTTGTGCAGTTGCCATCAATGCTTAGATCACCACGTAAATGCAAAGGTATGCAGCTGGTAGGAAGGAGGAAGGCTTTTGTCATCACAGCCAAAGTTGGGTAAGTATCTTTAGAGACAGACTAGCTGCTAAATGCCTTTAAGGACCCGAGTCCTAGTTTTCTGGAAGTCCAGGAGTGCTGCTGTTTGACACCACCCGAGGATCTGTCTTCCCTCAGAGCTGATAGAGATCATTGGATTTCAGCAGTGTTGTCATGTCACATTATGTACTGCTCCAAAATGCCTTGGGATGAGATTTATACAGAAAGCTGCAGAGGACAGAGTCTGGATGAATTATGTCTGAAGTGAGTTCCTTCCAGCTGAGACAAGCTTGGGAGCAGAATCTCACACCTCCCATCCAGCTGGCGGCCAAATGCACAAACAGATCCTCCCCACTCCTTCTCCCAGCATTGGCTGGACTTTATGGCTCGTGTGCACATTGCAGAGACCCTCATGGTCCTTAGGCAGTAACTCTCTTAGGTGAGTCAAAAATGGAGCCTCCACCCCGTTGGCCGAGCTGTGATGAACTTGTCTCAGCTGGAAGTCACTGTTTGCATATTTTACCATAGCTACTGAAATACGATTGATTCCAGGCTGAGGCGTGACATGCAGCTTCCTACCTCATATAAACAAATTTTCCTAGTGAATTTGGGTTGCCTTCCAGTTGCTGAATTATCCAAGAGATATATTTATATTTTTTTCCTTCATCTTTGCGATGTTATCTTCCAGAATCTGGGGGGTACACCGGGAACCAGGATCTCAGACACCCAACATTTGGATCTGAAGTAATCTTTTTGCTCAGCATTGGCCTCTCAATCCAATCAAATGGACCTAATGCCTCCTTTCACAGCCCGAGGTAGAGATTGTGTTAGGCACATGGCAGAAATTCTGCCATGCAACAGCATTCCCCAGATTCCTGGGTCATTAAACAACTCCGAGAAGCTCCAAGGTTATTATCAATTACACTAGTATCTAGATTAGTCCCTGCTCTGTCACCTTATCAGTAAGAGAGTCATAAAGTTGGCCTTTGTGATTCTTATCTCCTCACTTTGATCAAATCCCCGAATCTTGATTGTGCGTTAGGTTGATCTTGTCTGCACTGTATGGGCACCCAAGAGCAGTTACCTGGCAGAGGCTACGCATGAGACTCAGGGTGTAAAAAGATGACAGAGATCCTGCTTTATTTTATCCAAAGCCTTGGTAAAGCTCTGAAGTCAACTCTTGCCAGGAAATACTGCTGTCACTCAAAACAGATTGAAGTGATGTGCACGCAATGAAGGGAATGTGCAAAATGCCTTCCATTTACCATTCTTCAGGAGCTGAGCTCCTGGGTCAGATGAGGACAGTCTGCTCTGGTCTTGTTTCTCCTGGCACAGTGTATGTGACAGCTGTGGCCATCTGAATCCAGGCGTTTTTTTCAAGGGACATCTTGACCGCATGATTCCTTACCTGCCTTTTAGAAAAAGAAAAAATAGCAGAAAAAGCAACCTGAAGTCTGACATTTTAAAAATTAGAGTGCTTGACTTGACTGGCCCGATGCTTTCTTCTCATGTAACCTTTAACATAAATAGAAACAGAAGCTCCCAACTAGTTTTGAAGGGGAGCTGATGCAAGAAGACACTAAAAGTATGCAGGCCACATGCAACAGTGCTTGAGCAGAGTTAAAGTGAATATGAGAGTTCAGGACTGTTACCTGTGTTGTACTTGTGCAACTGTCTTGAAGGTCAATGGTTGGTCAGGACTTTTGCCATCAGCTCTGTGAGTAACACATCTCAAACACCCGCATGCTGCTTCTTCTAAGGATTCATCTGAGTTTCCTATCTATTTGTGCTTTTCAGGCTGAGTTTGGCCTGTTTGGGCATCATTCAAGAAGACGCTGTAACAGAAAGAATAGATGAAAACACATCAGTTAAAATATCCATTGGGCAAATACACAAACATTCCAATTTGGTATTCTCATTTCCTAACTCAGGCTACTGTGTTATGCTTCAATTTGGGCTTCACTTTAAGTCACCTTCAACCAGCTGCAGAGGCAGAAGTTTCCTAGAGGTCTTTATTAGAGATCTCTGCTCAGCAGTAGTCTTTGGATCAGGCTATGGATCAAGCCTTCCATCTAAAGTAAGTGCATGATGTGCCTACTTTTATCTATGCCTTCTGAAGCATCCCCATAGATTTTGCTGGTTTAGTAACTGATATGAAGAAATAGTACCCTCGGTAAAGAAATTTTTAGTTAAATCTATAAATGGATTATTATCCAAACCAGCCTGGACACGATTCTGT
>BJBW01005953.1:1774-135490 GCA_004320125.1 Scolopax mira | reverse complement strand
ACAGATTTACTGAAAGTTTTACCTGAAAGGGGTTTTTGTGGTTTGTTGGTTTGGGTTTATCGGCTGGGGGCTTTTTTTACCATTTGAAGATGTTCATGTTTTTAAATTATGAAAGTCTTTATTTGAAACACAACAGCAATTTCTTCAGGGCAGGGCTCAATGTTTCAGCATTTGAAAGAGGAAAACCTGGGTCATGTGTGGGATTGCTCACCATTAATGCATTAAATCTAATCCTTATGAAAACTTTGGTTCAGCCAAACACTTAACCACATGTTTAAGCACCTGGGACATCCTGTCCTTAAGCAATTGCTTATTTATTGATCCATAGCTTGGTTGAGGCATTGGGTAAACTGGGAACAAATGTAATTGACCTAGGAATGAGAGAAGGAAATTTCCAGCTTCGCACCATCTGCCCTATCTAGTTAAGTGGGTTGAAAGCTTGAAAACAAAAATCCACCAGTGATCAGACAAGGCTTTCCTGGAACCACAGAAAACAACTGGGTTTGGTGTTGCTCCAAAGACTGCAAGTAGAAAACTTTATGGATGCAGTGGGGGGATTCCAACATAGAAATAGCCTCCCCCGCCCAAAATAGCATTGATAGGTGCTACTGTGATTCTGAGTACTCTGTCATACTTACTGTTAAACAGCTGGTTGTAGGCAGAGACATGATGTCAATCTTTGCAGCTCTTCTAGAAGAAAATGCATTCAGTGATCCATCAGATGCCTTCTCTTCCTGTGTTCCTGCGGTTGGTGTGAGACTCAGTTTACCACTGCAGTATGGTTAATTTATTAATAATCTATCATCTAAGTGTTAGTGGCCCTTGTCTTTAATGCCTTAAAAACATGGTTACTTTCCTGAACATGTATGGTAATATTATTCCCTCTTCACGGGTGGGAAATTGAGGTAAACCAAAATGTCTGATTTTCCTCAAGTCCACAGGGGATCTTTTGTGCACTAAGGTTTTGAACCTGCAGTCCTCTACCCATGCCTTAATAACTACGCCATCTTCTCTCCTAATTAAAGTTAGTCACTGATATAATTGATCCATGTGCACACTGGAAGGATTATTATCTCAAATCTAATGTCAGCTCCATTAAGGACAGGTTCATAAATCACCTAATCTTTTGTTGTTGAAGGTTCTCCATCTCAAATGAGAGGACTGTGAGGTTTTGTTAGTGCTTGTGAAGTACCTATCTCTGCTCAATCCAGAGTTGCGAGCCTGAAATTATCATTCTTAAGGTAAAACAAACAAAAAAAAAACCAAAACCAAAAAAAAAACTTGGTGAAAATCTGCTGCAGTTCTGATTGGCAGTGTTTGATGATTAAAAACATGATTCATCCAAAAACAACCCACGCCTTTCAGTCTGTTCCCAGAGCTCTGGCGCCAACCAAATTCTGGGTACCGAAGAGACATTTCTGTCCTGTCACAGCAAGCAGCACTGAAATTGCAGCAAGGCAATTCCTTTTCTTCTGCTAGCACAGGGTGTCTTTCACAATGATGACCCAAACTGAGTAGAGTATCACTTACAGGGAGAGTCTGGGGCTAAAAAGCCTTTCTTGAGCAGGATGCTGCGGGACAATGGAATGAAAGGGCCACTACTGAGAAGTTTCCAAACAGCGTCGTTTTAGTTTAGGACCTTTGCTGATAAGTGATTAGATGCTCTAAACAAAAAGCTGGTGCTAAAAGGATCAACAAGGAAAGTCAGTGCTGAGTGAGAGCAATTTGTCAGTGAGAATCAACATCCTTATTCCTGTAAGGCTGAAGAAGGCTGGTAATTTCAAGGCATAAATCCCTTTGAGGCTTGCCACATCCTGGTTTCAGCTAATGCTGGGATGGGTTGAAAGCAGGAGGGGCAGCATTGTAAAGCCATGATCTTATCCAACTCTCATCCAACTAGCTATTTATATGGTTGTAGATATATTACATCCCATTGTCTAAAGCAGATCTTGCTACTCAGCCCTTTGAGGGCTTGTGGTGAATGCTCCTCTGATCAGAGAATTTTATAGCACTTGGTGATAGGGGACTTTATGGCCTGAAGCTGTGGACCATCTTGGACCTGATCGTGTCAGATTCCTTACCTAAAACAATAAGGTTGAGTCACTACTTGGGTGGGAAGCCTTCAAGGAAATCTGAGTATAATTCTGTCTCTTCAGGACCATTATGACCATGAGGTCTGTGAGCTACACCCGGTCACTCCTTTGTCAGGTCTAATAACTTGTGTTTGAGCTCAAGCATTTAGAAAGCTGTTGAAGGTGATATGTCCCCAAAATTCCTGTAGTTCTTGTTCAGACCGCTATTCTTAGATATTAGAGGAACTTATTGGTGGCATTGGAGATCAAGAAACCAAATAACTTGGGTAAAAATTCTATCTCTCTCCGAGTCACCAGAAAGGAGCTTTGGTAATATTCAAAGCATCTCCTGTATGTGACTGGCTTCAATCCTGAGGCCACTATCCTCATGTAAAGGGAGAAATGATGCAGCAGCTATGGACTGCAGATGGTATGAATCTGTTATTCCTCTCAAACTTAGATGTCTTTCTCTTTCTCCGGGCCTTCTCCAGGTTTTCAGTACATCTGGAAGTGGTGTTTTGGTAGTGTCCTCGCCAGCGCTATGTACACAGGTTATACTCCTCTCCTCTGCCTTCAGCCTCCTAGCCAGCCCTGTTGGCCTCAGCAGTCACACCTTGGTGGTCAGTCCCCAAATCCCTGTGTCATCTTGGAGCCTCCATGTAGCTTATGTCATTCCTTCAAGCCTACCTTGGTATCTGGGGCTTGAAGGTGTCTTTAGGTGATCTTGATCCCTCACTTTGTGCTGTTGCCTTGTTCATGTCCTTCATTATGGTTCCCCCAGTGCTTCAATATCCTAAAGACTTTTTCAATAATGATGTTATGGAGGTTATTTTTGAACCACTAGTAAGAAAGTTAAATAGCACTGAGATGATCTCAGAGAGTTTCAGTCAGAAACAGCCCCATCTAATGATGATTGCCAAGCAGAATGACACTAGAGAGTTGTCAGCTGTGCATCTATTTATTTTACACTATGTTAATCCTATATATTACCACTTTGAATTTTTTATTCACTCTTTTTCTTTATATTCTGAAAAGAATGCTATATCACCAGAATTACTTTTATCAACTATGCTTAACAATCTCATTTAAAAATTGCATGAAATTAATTTTCCGTATAACTGTGGTTACTACTGCTAATTATATTGCAACTCTTTCATTCTCTATGGGTTCAGTCTTGTATCATCCATTTCCCCTTTGGGCCAGATAACAGATTTACAGTTATCCATTTGCTCTTTAACAGCACAGTAGATTCCTAACCTATTTGGCATTCTCTTGTTTTCCATCATCACTTGGAGATTTATGACAAATGTTAACAGCAGTTATCCAGAAATATCCTAGATTCCCTTCGTTCTTTATCTCCATGTCTATCTACTTATGGTTAATATAGTATTAGGGACTATAAACCTATGTTTGTGTATGAGTGTGTGTGAAAGAATATTCTCTAATGATATGTTAAACAAATTATTTAGTGGTCATTCTTCTGTTCTTAGCACTACTAGTCATGGGTTATTCACTCATGGCTTGAGCTTGCCTTATTACTTATCTGCCTTAATTAGCCCTAATTTATATTCGCTGTGTTCACAATTTCCCACTCATCTCGCATTGTTCTTGAGTGAGCCTGAGATTCATGGGCCAGTCCTACGAGCTGATGGATGATTTTTAAACCATCCCATGGGTTTTCACCTACATTGTCATCTTTTGCTAAAAGCAAAGGTGTTAATTTAGGGAATTACATCCACTTTATCTAAATTTCTTGTGCCACCCCACCTGGATGGACTTTTCTTTTACTCTCCCTGATCTAGACTGTATTTCAATGTTCCTGTGTCACAGTCCAGGTAGAGGCATGAATTCCTTTTTCCTGTATACAGCCAGGAAATGTGTGCCATTTACCAAAAAATAAAGAAAGCTTTCAAAAAATTTTAGACCTCTGCCAACCCAACTCAGTCACTCTGTTGTCATTTCACACCTCACCTTTCAAGATCCCTCCAATTATTTATTAATTGCAATACATTAGCCGTTGCCAGTTCCAAGGAAGTCGAAAAGCTCCTTGTCCCGAGCACCGTATGCGCACATAGCGAGAGACAGTCCCTGCCCTGAAGCACTTCAAAGCTAATCTAAAGAGACAGGAAAAAAGGTGGGTGAAATGAAGAATTATTAGCATGGCACGATGTTAGCAACTCCTTACCCCAGATCCCTGGCAGCTTTCCAGCCCCGAAAAGGGACACAAGTGCAGATTATCTCTCCTCAAGGCAAGAGTAATGAAGGGTTTTTTTTGTGTGGTGGAAAGCCCTCCACCCTGATTTTACCACAGAGGAAGGGTTTTTTCCTAGGCATTTGAGATACTTGGAGCGGAGCATTATCAGTGAAGAGGCAATGGCAGCAATCAGACCTGTGCACAGCTCTCCCACTGCTGTGTCAAAAAAGAAAATAATCCACTTTTCTGTAGCTGGGAAATTCGAGGGAGCATTCCCCTTCTCCCTGCCGAGATTTGACATGTGTGGACACAGACAAGGAGCGGGGTTTGCTTAGGCAAGGCACCAGTGCTGACTCCTGCTATTCTGCTAACTGCTCTTCATTTTCTACTTACTCCTGCCTCTCATCCTACCTCATTCCTGGCCCCTTTTCTCTGTTTCATTCACCCCTTCATGTCCTGCTTAAATGCAGGCAATGAGCTTTCTGCAGCAGGAATCAGCTCCTTGACATTTCTCCATCAAGCTCTTTAACACAATTGCAGCCCTCATCTTAGACGCAGGTTCAAGGCATAATAGTAATAATTATTGTTATTATCATTATAATAACAATGATGGAAAGATCATCAAGAAAAATGTTGCTAACAGCAAGGGAAGATTATCCTGATCCTGGAAAGAGGTGTGTAACAGCAACTTTTATTCATCAAATAGTTGTCTTCTTCTAGTGTGGGATGATACTAGAGTCTGGGAGCTCTGGTTGCATGCTGGGGTGGTGCATACACCAGAAGCTTTATGAATGGGTGGGTGAAGTTATGAAGAGGTGCAAGAAACCCTTTTCCTAAATGCAGGTGCACAGAAAGATGGGGAATGGACTGCAGGCATCCATCCAGCTTCATCAGCAGAGTGTGGCCCAGACCTCATGCAGCGAGAGGTCAATGCTTGGCTACTTCTGGGGTATGTAGTACGGGGTTAACAGCCAACATGGGCATGTAGGGCTTTCTCCCTCTCTCTTATTTCTTCTGAGCACACCAGATAAATAGCTCCAGGTGAAGGCCTGCACATTCTTTATGAAGCAAATCGTGCTGTCGGTGTAAGGAGGCGAATCTGTGGCCCGGGGCACCATGTGCAATGTAATGTGTCTCGAGTCCCTTGCACGGGCTTGTTTGAAATATGTGTCAATAACACCAGCAGCAGCAGCAGCAGCTTGCTGCTCAGAAAGTAAAAGGAGGTTAGCGTGGTGGGGAGCTGAGGGGAAAGCACAGGGGGTGGAGGGGAGGTAGGTCCCCCGTCCTCCCCCATGAGCCTCCTTAAGCAGTGCAAACCTTTCCCTCCTCCCCACCACCAACTCCCTCTTCAGTTGGTGAGATCACCCTCATTAAAGTGAATACCCAGCAGAAGCACTTCCAGGAGAGATCCAGCATATTTGCCTACAAACTCATTTTTCAGCAGAAGATATAAATGATCTCTTGTAGGGACTGGGCGAAGACTCTAATTATTATTTTTTAAGGAGGTAAACCAAAACCAGATTAAAAATTATGAGGGACTGACTGTCCTCCCCTTCTTGCTTCCTGTTCTAGACAGGATTCAATTCTCACTGATTTCAGTGGAGTCAAAATTAACACCTGCAAGGCCCACATCTGCAAAGCCTTATTCCTTTTGTACAACTCTCTGTACCGTGGTCTATGATTGCCACAGCTGCCACAAGCAATTAGCTTCAGCAGTGCTATCAGCTCCTATCCACAAAGGAAATTAGCCATCAGGGGGAACTGGTAGATTCCCCATCTCTGTGTATCTTTGCATCAAGACTGGGTACCTTTCTGAAGGAGGTGATTCAGCTGAACAAAAGCTGCTGGATTTCCTTCAAAATGTAATGGTCCGTGTTCTAGAGGGGATGAGATAATGGGTGGCCTGGCTTGGAAAGTGTATACATTGATGAATCAATAAGACTACAGTACTGTTGGAGAGAAAGTCACAAGAAAGATGCTAATTTTCTTGAAGAATATCATCAGAATTCCTACACTTCTGGGATTGTCTCTCACCAGTTCCCCAAACTTATCTTACAAGGAGTCAATTGAAGGGAACAGTCCTGTATCTTCATTTCAGAATTTCTTGTCTCAGTGAGAGTCTCCTGTCCTGGTTTAGGCTGCTTTGGGACTTGCTGGGTTTGGGCCTCTGTTCTTGTATTTGTGATCCCATGGAGGGAGTTCTTACCCCACTGCAACTGCCCTTCTCTCAGCAAATCTTGCTGGAACTCCCCCAGAACAAGGTCTTTGTTTGGCCACAGAGTTTGATAGAGGTGAATGCAAACCTCTTGTTTACCACCTGACCACATGATCCTGAGTTCGAGGTGGGATTCATCTTGAAACAGATATCTAAACTAGGCCAAATTACTTGTATCCAAATTTTGCCCTTTTCTTCCCATTGGACACACAGGAAACATAGGATGCCTACCTTAGGTCTGTGCTGTAGCCTTCTATAGGGTATTGATCTGAATCCTTCCTATCTGAGTGGGTCACATCAAGACACTCAATTCTGCTGTAGGTTCCTGATGGTACCTGAGACACCCAAGAGGGGCTACCACACAGGTCCTACAGAAAAAGACCTATTCCCTTTTGGAGTGGCAGCTGGGAGACAAGTAGGATTGATCACCAAGTGTAGCTGTAAGGGTGTAAGATTCCCATGTCAGTGAAGTGAGCCAACCTTCCCACATCTTGAAATACCTCCCCAGGTTTTGAAAAATTGCCCCACCTGGTTCTAAGCTTCTTATTTCCAAATATTGTTAAGCAGTATCAGCAGGAAAAAAAGATGTAAGAAAGAGTTCCTTGAGGGTGCTCGGCGTTTCTGATCAATGCTTGGGTGCACTGGAACAGAGAAATTGTAAATCGTACCTCCACAGACACAAGGATGTGTCAATAGGTGTGTCTCTGCGTGGGTAGGAAGGGAAGGGAACAGAAAGCAGAAAACATCTGATGGTGGCATCAAGGACAAACATGTTCTTGTGTTCATAATTTTGCTTCCATTGCCATTTTCAGCATTGCAGTTAAGGAATAGGCTATTCCTTCCAAAGAAAACTTCTTCTTTGCCCTCCTAGTTGGTTATAAATGGGTTAATGTCCTGTAGATGAAGTGCTTAGAAACCTTTAAAACCCTGGCATTTTTATTCTGTTGAATCCCCAGGTGTTCCAGCTTGGTATAAAATAGCAGAGCCTTTCTTCTTCCTGCTAATCTCTGAATCTCAATGAAAATTTCATAGAATCACAGAATGGTTTGGGTTGGGAGGAACCTTTAAAGGCTAGCTAGTCCAAACCCCTGCAATGGGCTGTGAAGACTTCAATTAGAGCCGGTTGCTCAGAGCTCCATCGAACCTGACCTTGAATATTTCCGGGGATGGGGTAAAAACCTGTGAAATTTGTGAAACTGAGTTCTTCTAATTAATTAGAAACCCAGAGTTGTGCAGAGCCTTCTAAGATAGTAGTTGTAGGATATGAATGCCACTTAATATGTTGTTCCTTGAAAACCAAACTTTCTCTTTTCTAGACAGTATGGACAGTTGGAAATTTCTTTATTTATTAATAATTTTTAAAAATTGCTTAGATTCTGAGTTATTGATTCAGTTAAATATTTCTGGCCAGTCAAAACATTTCCTGCAGGACTATAGTGAAAAATTAGAATGCTAAAAGTTGATTCAATGTGAAAAAGAGGCTACCTGTACTGCAAAAAAATATTTCAGTTTTTTTAAATAAAAAATAAAACCTTAGCAGGCTAAAACCAAGAATGGAACAGGTTTAGTGTACTGTATACTCCCTGGAAGAAAATAGCAAAACAAACAGAAAGCTTTGGGGGACTTGGGCCTTTGAGGATTTCTACACAATCACATCCAGAGCTTAAGTTTTTGATTCAGTACTAAATGTAAGGGAATATTCCTGCAGACTCTCTGTCTTTCGCTGCTACAATAGACACCACTAGGTATTTAGGATCTATGAGGACAGGAAAGGCATAAACTAGAGAGTGAGGGGTCTTGTTGATTGCTCTTGCAGCTCTTTGGAGACAGAGCTGCTCCTGTTACACAAATGAGAGCAGCTTTCTGGCAAGCAGTGAGCTCCCACTGCGGAGGACTACATGGTCCTTGGTGGCTACTCAGGCTCCTTAGACCCAACCAAGGTCCACAGGATCCACAGGAGATCCATGGGTCTATTTGATTTTTCTCTGGTGGAGCTTCCTTCCCACGGTCTCCCATTGTCACTACTCAGATCTCCTGTGAAACCCAATTATTAACATTGCATAATCCCCCAGATACATTGGTGCATTGGTCCTGCAGGTAAACGAGGAGAAATCCAAACTGGAAGGAATCCGAGTGACCCTGCAGCTTTATTATTATTATTATGAAGAGGAGGGCTCGTCTCTGGTTTCTAAAGTAAACACAAGAGGTATCTTGGCAGAGAAACCTACAGCAGAACACTGGGATTGCTTTCCCAAATTCTTGGCCGCTTCCCTCACTGCATGTCAAAGCTGGTATCTTTGCCTAATAGTGATCACCCCTCCGTGAGCTGATCACTATCTGGCAGCCTGTCTGCATTTCCCCAGCCACTTTCAGAAAGAAATCATTAAGGCTGTGATGCTGCACGGAGAGGTCTGCAGGTGCGGTTCCCGGCTGCTGCCACCCTCGGAGAGTCCTCCTGCAGGAGCCTCCTTGCACCAAGGGTCATTTACCCTCACCAGTCTGGGAAAAAGATCCCACTACTGTGGTTATTTGCTCTTCACCCAGCATCTTATTTCATCTTTTAAGTCAGATATTTGGGTTAGTTTCTCCTCTTCCAAGGAAAACTCCCTACCTTTCCTCCAAATCCTACCCCTCCTACACACTTCCTCTCCCTCACCCAAGTTTCTTCCCCTTTCATCAGCCTGACCACCACTAGCCTTTTTCCAGCCAGGCACTGAGTCACCAATCATCACACCAAGAAGTTCCAAGGCTGGAGAACAGTTAAGTTTTTCTGAGGAACGTCAAAGCACCACATCTGCTGAGTCACTTGGAGAAGAAGCACTTCAACCCTCAGCTCCTGCTGTGCAAACACCAAACTCGAGCAAGTTTAGGGAGAGGAGCTTGGAGAGGAAAGCCTGATCCTTCTCTGCGTGGTCTGGTGAAGCACACATGGTGCCATAAGTCTCCAGTCGTGTTGTCAGAAATCAGACTGGGTCTGTTGCTTGGTTAATCAAAATGTAGCTTTTGGGAAGAGCTTTCTACCCAAATCCGCCTTTTCTGACTGGAGTCTGAGGACCCTTGGAGTGGGTGGCCTGTTGCTTAAGATTCCACAGAAATTGGCTAAGAAAAGCAAGCTGGTAGTGTACAGATTCACATTACATATACATAGGACTTCCCATCTCAAAAGCAGATTATAAAAGATTAACTTAATGTTAGGTAATTGCCATAGATGTAAGAAATTGAGAGGTTTTGCTTAGCAGTCCAAGAAAATTAAGCTGCCTTATCCCTGCCTGTTCCATTCACATCAGAATAAATTTTGGGTGGAAGGAGACCCAATATAACCATTTCAGTAGCCAGGAGGTATCTGCAAACAATGGGAAAAGTCAGTGCTGTAAAGCAAATTAAATCTTTATCTTCTTTCTCTGCATCAGGTTTTATTGCTGTTGTTAATTCTTTCTGTTGTGAGAGATGATCTTTGAGAGAGAATTTTTCTCTCTCTCACAGTGTATACAAATGCCAGGACATACACTGGCATTTTTCCTGTACCTTTGAGCGACTCATCAGTCTGTGCCTCCTTAATTTTACTGAGATCTAGCTGAAACATGTCAAGGAGCCATGAGGATTTTTTCCCATGCAAAGTAGTTTCTTTGCAAAAAAAAAAAAAAAATCCAGTTGTTCTGTTGCAGCAGAAATTGCCCTTTCATTTTAAAAAAATAGTTTTATAAGCAGCAAAAAAGTCTGAGCTTTTGTCTCATGGCCCTGCAAGAATTGAGCTCTAAATACGTGTTGACTTCCCTTTGGGTTGGGGTGCTCCTCATGGCCTTCCTCCATCTGGATTCTCTGTTGTCTAACAAGAGGTCACCTTTTGCTGCAGCCCTTCCAAAACAGACGGAAGGAGAAATTAAAGAGGTCTCTGCCCTCTGATCCTTTCCATTTTCATCTAGAAAGAAGAACATAAACCTGAAAATCTTTAATGACTTTTTGAAGGAAAATTTTTCTTTCCTGACCGACTTTCATGTCTCTTTCGCACACGTTTGGACCAAGATCCATATAAATATTCTCCTTAATCCTAAGGCCATCCCGTGTACAGAAATGGTCCTCAAAGAGTGTGTAAAATAGATTTATATCTATGTACAACTTTGGAACAGTTGGTTCAGTATCGATCAGTCCTCAAGCATTTCAGAGGGATTGAATGAGATGAGTCTTGTGACATTTCAGACCAAAGGAGGAGCAGATTCTGTGAGGAATGGATTATATGAAAGGAAGCCCAACCATAATTTATTGCAAAGTAATTAAATGGGATTTTGATGGACAGTGCAACTAGATGAAAAGCTCTTTCAGGTTTAGGACTTTTTTTTCTTTCCAGTTCAGTAGTTCAAAATGGAAGCATTTTTTTCATGGTTGGAAAATCAAGCATTTGATCAGAAATTCTTTTTTTCCACAGAAACCAAAATATTTCACTACACTTTTGAGGTTCCGGGCATTTTAAGATAAAGATAAAAGATTTTTACACAAAGTAAAATTGTATGCAAAACAATCCTCCATAAAACTGCATTTTTACAATTGTCAGAAAAAATCAAAGTTATTCTGCTTGCTTGGCAAATGTGTCAAACTACATAGATATGTGAAAAATACTCAAAATATTTCGGGGGTGGAGGCATATATATCTGTAATTTTATAGGAAATAGATTTAGGTAAAAAAAAAAAATAATGTGCCCAGTCCTAACTGGCAGTTTCAGTAAAGTAGATAAACTAGTGTCGGAGTTTGCTCACTCTCAAACGATCAGGGTTTTGGACACAGGGACAATAAGAAATGGCAAAATTCCTGATGGAACTGGAGCTGTGCTCTGGGTCTAAAAAGGAAACAGTCCCTGGGATTGCTCAATCAAATCCTCTAATTTGGTATCAATAATTAAAATAAACAACCACACACAAGTGTAACAGAAATTTCCTTACTGGATGTCTTGGTGCAATAAAAGTCCTTAAACACATGTTTCATTTTAAACATGTGCTTAAGTCCCATTGATTAGAGTGTTAACTTCAAGCACAGACTGAAGTGCTTTTCTAAATCCAAGTTTCCTGCATTTTGCTTAACAGTATTTTATGACCAGAACGAAAAGTAGCTGTACGATTCATTAGAGGGAGAAGAGAAAAGAAAAAAAGAGAGAGAGTGCAAAAGGAAGGAAAAACAAAGAGGAGGAAACTTTATGGCTCCGTAAACAGCTGTAAGCAATGTCTCTGGTCGGGTCAGACCGGTCTGAGTTGACAAGGCAGTGTCTCCAATTATATAGCATGCTGTAGCCTGTAAAAATGAAATCAATTTGTTATTTTTCTGGGAGAACATTATAGCGTGAGTTCACACATTTGGTGAGCCTGATGACTCAGTGAAAGCCAAAGAAGGAACTCGCAGACGCACGTGTGTGTGTGCACACAACTGAGTGAGGGTTGTGTGTGTGTGTGTGTACAACGTGACCAAATGCATATTCAAAATACGTTCTTGGAGGAAAGGGTGAGAAATGTAAGTAACTTGCTCTATGAGGACAGTGGACAATGAAAATGGTGGTGTTCTTATTGGGTTACCTGAACACCACAGTGACAGAGTTTTCCATCCATGGTTCTCATTTCAAAATTGGCTTCATCACTAAGGAGTTTCAGGATAAAATTCCCCCAAGCACTTAAGCACTTAAGCAATTTAGAAGTCCAAATCCAATCTTCGCAAGGATCTGAGGTCTTTGAGCCCAGTTCTCCAAGGTATTTAGCACTGACATAGCCCAGAACAGACCTCAATTCAGGGGGATGAGCATTAATGAGAGGTTTGAAACCACAGTATGTAATTTATATTGCTGATCATTTAGAAAAGGTTCAAGTTGGGATGCTTGGGGGGGGGAGGGGAACTTGGAGGGTTAAGACAAGCCACACTCCTAATTATTATTGAAATTCATAGTAGGAGTCTAAATATGTTTAAATACTGTAGGCATTTTTCATTGCTTAATACGTTGCCTTCTCTCTTCGCTCCATTCCCCTAATGTAGCACACCTGACCCAGAAAATTTGATTTTCATCTAAAACTTGATTCCAATGCCCAAGGTATCTAAGCATTTTACTGGGTAGGAAAAGGCAGGTTCTCGAGCAGGCCAGCCAGTCGTTGCATGGCAAACACACACATATATGCATACTTTCCATTTGTCATGAAACCCTGACAGGGGTTAGGCTTGGAGAAGTCAGAAGTAAGACAGCAAAGGTGTTTACATGAAACTTTAAATTACTCTTCTTTCATTTGCAAGTAACTGTTGTTCCTCGTCCCAGGTAAATTTATCCATCAGCAATATCATTAGATGAGTTCATTATAACCACGAGATTTACAGCTCTCATAAACTGCCGTGTAGGTGGCAGATTAAAATGTTAAGGCTTATACATCTCTAATACCCTGTACTGCGATCCTGGCAAATCTTATAAGATAAATGGAGCTGGATGGAGGCAGATCTCAGCATGGAGACCTCCAGGGAGAAGCCCCAGACGTAGCATGTGTTATGTAAAGAATATCAGGGTCACTGCGTCCCAGAGCCAGGCTTGAAAACGTGGTTTGAGGGGCCATTATTCTGCTGGATGGGTTGTTTTTCAGATGACATGTCTAACAGAGGTGTTAATTGACTGGGGTAATTAAAGAGTTCCTGAGACTTTTTGCAAGGAACCAGATTGTTACTACTCATATTCTCTCCTCTTCTGTACTGTTCTGTAGATCCTAAGGGAAGACAAAGTCAAAGAAACATCTCTTGCACTTAGAGTGGAAGGTGCTGAGTGTTGTGGTGTGCCTTAGTTCCTGTGGGAATTCACTGTCCTGGCCAAACCTCAACGCAGATAATTACACTCTTCTTTCTTAGCATCCACTCAAAGTTGCCATCAAGTATGTTATTTTCCAAATCCAGACCCAAACTACTATTGGGTGTTATAAATAAGCTGCCACAGTCCACGTTAGAGATAGCTGCCACCTATCTCCCAGCAAAGACTTTCCTTGGTATCCTCTTACCAGCCCTCTGAGATTCAGCTAAAAAAAGGTGAGATTCCTGGTCCCTACCTTTAGCTTGCTAAAAACAAGGTGTCTAGTTTATCCTCATCACTTTTCCATAGCCAGTGCCGCCTCCTAAGCATCTCCAGTGTGATTCAGCCCACCTATCTGAGGCACCTATCTTAGGAGGAGCTGAATTGCCCTCTGGAGATGCTGATCTTGCTCCATGGGCTCTGGTAGACAGCTAACTTGGCTGAGATGCCTAACTTCTAAATGGTCAAAGTCGGGTGAGATGAGTCCCACGCTTAGAGATCCTCTGATGAAAGGTGCTAGAGAAATACAATGCTGCATCATCATCACCATCATTATTATTAATGCAGGGCAAGGGTAAGGGAATTATTCATGGGAGAAAAGCTACCTCCATGCCTTTATGTTTGCAGGATTGGACCCAGCCACAAAATTATGTACATACTTTCTGGGCAGGAAGAGAGAAATAATTTAAATATAGCTCTTGTGCTCTACTCCAGGATGAAAGAGATATCTAACAAGAGGAGTGGAAAGAACAGTTAATCCAGGAGGTTTCAGCCTTTTTTTTATTTTCTCAACTGCAAGAAAAAAATATTCTGGAATGACAGACTCTTGCACAGTGGATTTGATCTGTCTAACAACAGGCTTAGAATTCTTAGTTCTCTTTGTGAACCTCTTAGAAGGTGCTGTTGATAGCCAGATGCTCAGAGACCAAAACCTGAAGCCCCACTGTAATCAATGTCATGGAGACATATAGTTTCTGAATTATTATTAAAATATTTCACTTCTGTAATTAATGATAGACTCCTTATGCCTACGTTTGATTATTACTGGGCGATACTCAACCAAAAAACCATCTCAAACTGAAAAAATACTTTTCATGATAATCAGTTACTTGATTCATGTCGTCTAGATGACAAGACAAGACGAAATGGGCACAAACTTGAGTATAAGAAGTTCCACCTTAAACATGAGAAAGAACTTCTTTACTATGAGAGTGGTAGAGCCCTGAAACAAGCTGCCAGAGAGGTGGTGGAGTCTCCTTCTTTAGAAACATTCAAAACCCGCCTGGACAAGTTCCTGTGCAACCTGCTATGGGTGGACCTGCTTTGGTGAGGGGGGAGTGGACTAGATGATCTCTAGATGTCCTTTCCAACCCCGTATGATTCTATGATTCTAGAGCTAAACCTATTGCTTTGCTGATCTTTGTGAACGTGGCTTTCAAATTTTCAACTAAAACATTAATTAAAAATTACATTCTTGTCTGTACTTTGTAATTGTGTGTGTTTGGGATACTTTTATGTCATAGAAAAAAAGCGCTTTCATCCGGGAGGAAAGCAGAATGATTTCCTTTTCCATTTGAAATGATGGAGTTTGACAAGTTCCATTTCCTTTCTTTCCATTCTAAACTTTCTCCGGGTTTTTATTTTCATTTTCTTAGGGAAACAGAAAAATAATCACAACATATGCTAGAAGATCAGTGGTTTTCTATGAAAAATAATGCTATTAGATTAATGTCGATCTATTAATTTTTTCTGCCTCTCTTTCCACCTGGTCTCTGGACTGATGGTTCAACAGGCTGGGAACTGAGGTATGTTCAGGAGTATTCTTCCCACCTTCTAGTTGTACATGTTAGGTGGGCACCATAGCTTGGTGTGTGCCAGACCTGTGTGATGAGAGTTTGTGGGAACTGAATCAAGGCTGACTTATGGAACCTATCCCATGAGTCTCTTGAACTTTCAGATGCCATCAGCCATTTATAGCTGTTTCCATTTTTTTGAAACTTCACAGCCTCCTAGTAGCTCAGTTCTCCCCAAATATGTCTGCAAGCATCTTCAGGTGCATGAAGGTCATGCTGTTCAATCTTAGCAGCCCATGTAGGATTATGGGTAGGGCACTAGAGAGGGTCTAATTCTGATGCTGTGGGATGGAGTAAGGGCTGTCTACTCATCTCTTGCAAGCAGCTTGCCTGTGAGCCTTTTTGGCCGAGTGCGAGGAGATGTTAGACAACTTTTGCTGGACTTTCCTTATAGCCTGACAGGATGTTCAAAGACTTCTCCAGCCACCATTCTTCATTTCCATATTTCAGTGTCATAATACCAAGGCTGTGTTCTGGACATGCATCATTTTAGATGCACATCTTTTTTAGGGTACAACTTGTCCCCTTCTCCGTAGTGGGGCTGAGATTCCTCTTCAAAGAGTTTGACATGGCACCATCAAGAGGCAGAGAAAATGAGTGAGAAAAGAAAAGGGAATGAGGTGAACCTCTGGAGATCTACACAGATTATGAGAAAGGATTTGGAGGAGATGTGACATCCTCCTGTTAGGGGATCCCATGCAAAAGGAGCAGTGTGAAAGAAAACAGGATATATGCAAATGAACATAAATCCCCTTTATTTTAAGTCCAAAGGATGGACATCCTTTGACTTAACTTCTGCAGCAGGACTGGCTGCCACCTTGCATCTGTGTAAGGCAAAGGGAGCAAAGTCACTACTATTGCTTAGTTCAATATTCAGTGGGGACTTAAGTGCTCTCTGGGTCTTATCCTGGGTCATTGCAGCAAGTTACACTCTTGCTGTACAACCTGAACAAATGCAATTAGTTCACCTGTGTCAGGGACCCCAGAAGGACATCCGCTGAGGAAGTTCTCAACCGCACTTGGAGCCAGCAAAAGGCCTCTCCAAGATAAATAGCAAAATAGAGCTCCTACAGAGTTCAAGAAGAACAGTATTCATGAAGAAGCAAGTAGATGTACGCGCCTCTACATGCTGCTAGTGATGTGTCAAGGACTTTTGACAGCCATACTGAGAAGTCAGGGACCTTGAAAAGTCATTAGAGTGGTGCTGTACAGCAAGGTCATCCAGAACTGAAGCTTTCTGTTTTCCTGAAAAAGCTATGAGCATATTTTTCCTGCATATTTCTTCCTCATAAACTGGCTGGGTTGTCCATTCCAAGAGGGAGGGTGCATGTAATTTATTAAGAAGGTGGCCAGGTACTTATTTACAACGGCTCTGCTGAAGGAGCAGATAGACTGAGATAAGGAAAATGAAGAGCTCTCTAGGTGTGTTGGCACAGAAAAATTCTCACTGAAGGTTGAATTAAACACTTCAGGGCATGCAAGGCTTAAAGATAAGCCAAGAACTTTGGCTGTGGACATACAGAACACTGTTTTCATGCCTCCTCCTGAGCTAATGGGAAGAAAAAGCTCATTGGATTGAAAAAGAACAGCTCTTTGACCCTTTGCCTTGGTTCAAACATGAACTGTACCTGTTCTGGAGATGAGTGTTTTTGTAAACCTGAGTGCTTCACAAATTCTTCAGTGAAAAAGGAGAGATTAATGTCAATGCATCCAGGAAGTGTGGGTGCTCAAGAAATTTGAAGATGATGCCTGGTTAGACCACAACAGACAACATTTGGCCTATTTCTCGACACCACACTTTCCAAGTCACCCACATGCAGAAGATAGTATAGAAGCAGATCACAGGAGAGTGGAAAATGCAAAAGACAGGTTTAATCATTGAAAACAGTGAGAAAAATCAATGATTGGCGCTATTAGAGAGTTGAGTAACACTGAAATGAGATTCCAATCTTTATAGACTTTCTCAATGTTTTCTGGAGGCTTTAGTTGTTGAGTTGTTGTTGCTTTTTTAGGGGGAGGGGAAGGTTGGAATCATGTTCATATCTCATGATTAATAAAAATGAAGCCGAAAGAACTTGGTTCTCCTAAAGATAAATTGACTCTAGAGAGAAAGTATTTACACCTGGATGCAGAGACCAAAAGAAGGTGCTCCAATAGGTGTTATCACACTCCACTGAGCTAGGTGGAGGACTCTGCTTAGCTGTTTAACAGCAGAAGCACTGTTCATGGAGAGGTGTTTTGAGATTCCACCCTGTATCTTCAGCGGAAAGTCAAGTGACTACACACTCCTCCATGAAATGCCAAATATGCATTACACTGTCTCAGTGCCTGATGACGCCTTGAGAACAAGACTCTTGCTGGAGATTGTCTTTTGCAGATTAAACTTTCTAGACTGCAACACAGATCAAAGCAAGGTGTGACTGTTTCCCTTCTGTATTGAGAAGGGAGCAGTGTGAAAAGCAATTAAAGGTATTTCTACATGTTTTTATTTTTTTGTTATCTCAGATAATCTTCCCAGCAACGGAAACGAATAGTTGAGGGCACCAACCTATAAACTCCTCTTCCTATGACTGGTGTTTTCACTCTACCGCTGTAGAAACCACCAAAAAACATAGTGACAGGCATGAGTTTGCCTGTTCGCATAAATTAAAGTTCGTGAGACTAGAATCCAAAAGCTTCATCCAGGTCCTACTGAAATAGTTCAAGAAAGTCCTCCTGGCTTCACAACATGATGAATGGAGCCTACAGCAGGTTGTTTCTATCTCAGTGGAAACTATGTCTTTGCTGGGAACTGAGTGGGGCACTTTTGTTAGCTTTGGGAAGGGCGACGGTGACTCTGGTTGATGTGGGAACAAGCTCTGCAGTCATTTCCACCAAAGTTAACTTTAGACACTGGAAAGTGTCCACATCCTGAACTCTCTGTATAGTCAATGGCTGAACTATTCTCTGAGAGATGAATCAGAGCAATCAAGTCAGTGCTCTTTTCCGGAGGTTTTCATAAAGGCATCTATCTCTCCCCACCATTTACAGAGATAGGACCATGTAGCTCCCGAGCTACATGGGAGCTACAGCTAGGGCTGTGAGTACCTCCTAGCTCCCAGTCCCCAGGAGATCTGGGGATGTGGCACCGTAAGACTCCGCATTCCCAGCAACGCCACAGAGGCATCACACTCAAGCCCTCTGAAGCCCGAGACAGTTTTTTACATGGTGCTTTTAGTCCAGAAATTGTGATGCAGCGTTTTATAACTTAAAAGTGAAGTGCACACAGTGCAGTCAAAGTGAAAACATCCTTTGGCTTGGCATGAGCTCTATTTCACAGGTGCTTTTCTGCCATTAGTTTTTCCTCAAATTTATCTAAAGCTCAAGAAAACCCACATCAAGCCACTTAGATGGGGAAAACAAGTTAACTGGGCCCTTTCCTTGGTCTTCTCCTGTGGGTTGCCTCCTGTGCGTTGCCTCCTTCTCGCAGCTGAGTTCTTTACATGAACTTAGACACAGCACTCAGATTTTCTGGGTGGGACTTTTTCAAGGAACTTAGCCATCCCGATTGGTAGGTATCATGTCATGATTCATCTGGAGAATTTTACAGGGCAGACATATCCCATTCAACCAGTCACCCAGGCTGTCTTAATAGTCTAGCCAATACAGTCAATGGAGGCAAGACCATGATTCACCTCATCCCAAAGCAGATGTCTAAAACAAGGCAGATGAATTGTGCCCTAGAAGTGCCTGTTTCTCTCCACTGACTGATTACAAAAGCAGGCTGGGGTGAGTAGATCAGCTGGAGATGTCCGTGTTGCAGATATCAGAAGGTAGGTGAGATGAACATGGTTCCTAGTTGAAGTGAGCTGCCTTTCACCCTCTTTTAATGCAATGGAAGGGGAGAGGAACTTCTGTAGGGCAGTTGCTACATGCCTTATATTCACTCCCTGGGGTAGAATGAATTGTCCTCAAATGTTAGATGAGATCAATCTTTTCCTAAAAGTGCAGTTGAGGTGGAAAGAGACACCTAAGGAAATCAGCTGAAACCCCTTTGCTTTCCCAGGCACCTTCTACTTTGCCCATCTAAAGTTCCTTTACTGGGTGATGTCTTGGATGGCACTGTCTTGGCTGAGCTGATTATCTTGGTGCCAGACTTCTACCTGGAACCATTTGGGATCCAGAAATAGATGTTCCTATGTCTCATCTGCTGGGAAAGGACTGATGTGCACAGCCAGGTCTATGTGTGTTTAGCAAAGCCACTTTCAGCCTACAAACCTCCTGAATGTCCACCTCCTTTTTATTCATGCCTTATCTTGACCAGGTACCCACCAGGAAGGGAGCAAACAGACTGCAAACACTCTTCTCCCATAAAAAGAACAGACATATTAAAACGGTTTTTATCCTAGCACAGAGAAGTGCTGAAGTCAAGCTATTTTTCTTCTGAAGTCCAGCAACGATAGAATTGTTGTACTTTTTTTTATTGTAAGAGCAAGTGTGAAGGCTTATTCCCTGACTGCCCTGTTGATAATTCCCAGGCTGTTCCCAAATGAAAACCACATAGAAAAATGAATGTAAACAGAAATACACACTGCCCAGGCACGTTTCTGTTTGTCATTAATGCTGAAAAGAAAAGCCAACCAAGAGATTTAATTAGAAGAAAAGGAAATTATACTCTAAAAATCCCTTCAGTTTTAATAATCAAGGTTATTATTAGAAGCACCAGTAAAATAATTTTAAAAATCTATTCAATTAGCTACTTATCTGCTGATCTCTCTGCATAGCTGACTTGTTTGTCTCTATGGCTTCAACCCACCTAATGGTTCGTGGTCACTCCTTTCAACAGACTTCCATTTGGCTGAACACAGGATTTACACTCAAGTTTTGTTGGTGTTTGTTGTTCGTTTTTTTTTATTTTTAATTTCCTTCTCCTCCCTTTAACCAAAACAATTTATAGATTGATGGGCAAAGTAGGCTTTCCACGTCCTTGTGACAGTACAGAAAACCTCACATTGTTTTGAGAAAATATAACCTCACATCTGAAAATTCTTGTACAGTTTTGCTTGGCTTTCAAATAAAGAAACATGGTTTTGACTCTCTGGTTGCAAAGTAAACTACTTGCACGAGCTGAGCATCTTTGGTTAGAAGCAGAACAATGACAGTCTAAGTCTTTGAGAGGATGAAGAAAAGGGAGGAAGTTACTAAAGGCAAAGTTGGTGGTTTTGTTGGGTCTGTAGGGAACTTCAGGAGAGAGATGAGATCATTTTGCTGGGGGGATGACGGTGGAAAGGACATTCTCTGGAGAGGAGAATGCAGAGGAATTGAAGTTGTTGATTTGCCATCTCCATCCTTCTGAAACAAGTACAAATATGAAAGCCAGCCTGACAACATCTCTTTTTCCCTGTGGGTTTTTTTTTCCAGGTCCTTGGCAATTGGTCACCAGTATTCATCCCTGGGGACTCAGCCCATCCTCTGCGGGAGCATCCCAGGACTGGTACCCAAGCAGCTACGTTTCTGTCGGAACTATGTGGAGATCATGCCCAGCGTAGCAGAAGGGGTAAAGATTGGGATCCAAGAATGCCAACACCAATTTCGAGGAAGGAGGTGGAACTGCACGACCGTCAATGACAGCTTAGCCATCTTTGGCCCCGTGCTAGATAAAGGTGAGTGCAATTCATTTGTTTGTGACAAAGCACCATGTAAAATGGGCTGCCAAAGATAGTACTTGAGCTTGATAAAGGAGGCGTGACATAGGCAGGGAAAAATTTGGTGGCCCAGGGCCTTATCCAAGCAGTTCCAACCTGACCTAGAAGGTCTTTTGTAGAGACAAGAGGATAATTAAGCTTTGTCATAGGGATAGCAAGCAAACTTGTGCCTCCCCAAAGGAAGGAGAATGGTTACCCACCATCTCCATTGCACAGCTAACATCCAGTCATATCTAACCACTATTTCTACCTCAAACCACAGCTGGGATTGTATAAGTTCAGAGAAGCTGGAAGCGCCCCATTTGGCAGTGTGCAGGGAGTGGGGTCACCTCTGACCCTACTTGGAGCAGGAGGTCGGACTAGAGACCTCCCAGGGTCCCTTTCAACATGAATTATCCTATGATCCCCCTTCCCTTGGAAGGATCATTGTGTTTTCAGTGGTCAAGCTGTATGTCTAGCTCCTATACTGACCCCATGGCACTTCATGTCACATTTGCAGTCCTCTCAATGATCACAGAGAGGAAATGAGGGGCTGTTGGATGTGGTTTCTAGGGTTGGACTTATGAGCTAACATCAATTTTGGTACCATAATGGGGTACAATGAAGATCAGAGGCCTGAGGAAATGACTATCAATTCATGGTTCTGCTTTCATTGGTTATGAACGTCTCAAGTTAAGACAGGGTGCTAATTCACGCAACCAATTCTGACATAGCACCCATTTTTATTATGTGGGAGATCTTAGAAATATTTTCCCTAAGTTGCTGAATGCAGTGGGATTTAAGCACTTGGCTAACTCTGAGTACCTGGTCTTTTTCCCTACAAGTTGGCAGGAGCCTATTTTAGCCCGTAAGAACTGTTTTACCCTTCTTTGCCCTCGTAGCATGTCTTGTAAAGTCCAGCCTGCTCCTGCTGGTCTCAGCAAGTCTGGGTCAAGATCTGCCTTTCCCTTTAGCCCAAAGGAGTTTGTCCAAGAGGCAAACTCATGTTGCATTTGATTCCTGCCCAGATGGTAGTTCCAGGTGCTCTGTGCAGACCTGTACAGGAGTATGACTGCTTTCTCTGAGGACACCACCAACAGAAGAGGCTCAGAAATCCTCTTTTCTTTCTTTCTTTCCTTTTGATTTTGCAAAAGAGTAGCATTTATAGATTCCTAACAGTCTGGGAGTTGGAATTACTTTGTCTGGAATAGCAGAGTAGCATGGTTTGACCTTTTATGAGAGAGGAGGGAGCACCTGCAATAGTTTTAGGGAATCTCCCGAGTTGGTGTATGTAGCTGAACTACACCCATCCTGGGTCACGTTATCCCAGTGCTTGCCATCTGGAGATCAGGGTTGTGTTTGGTTTTCCCCTGCTGCATTACTCAGAAGAGACTTGGGCATTTCCTTTCGAGGGAATTTTGAAAAATACAGCAGCCAAGAGAGAGCAAAGCTTTGATTTGTATCATGGCAGTGCTCCACCAGACAGAACAGGCATTTTACATGCCCCCAGCAAGAGAAGGGGTGGTTTCAGCCGATGGGGTTCTCCCTTTAGAACTGGAGAACTGGGGCACCATATTAATATTGGTGTCACTATTTGGGTTTAATGGTGAGAAATCATCCCAAAATAATTACACCTGCAATATCTGCACTGTGGTGCACTTAAGCCTGTATCAAAGTATCATACCACAATATTTTGCATGTAATTAAAATACACGTTCTGGGTACATCACCCTTGGGTTGAATTAGGCCAGTACAGCCAAACTGAATATTTTTCCCATACAGACAAGCCCAGAGTGACTTACCCAAGATCATTCACTGAGCGCAGGCAGTGAGTGAGCCAGATAACCCAATGTCTTTGCCTCATCACAAGGCTGGACGTCCTCAAGGACACATGGAGCACCTTGTGCTCCCAGATGGTCTCAGATTAGACGCTCCACATCTCCTGCAACAATTAGACCCCATGCCCGAGGAAAGCGATCTTCACCTTCTTGTTGACCGAAGGAACCCCGATCCCACAAGCTGCCAAATGCTCTTATCTCACAACGGTGTCAACAGGAAGGGTCTGTCCCTGGTTGAGAGTGCAGGCTTTCAGTAGCCGGGCTCAGGGAGGGAAAGAAGGCTGGGACGATTTCATAACCGAAGAATGTTGTTCCTTGAGGGAGAATCAAACCACCCTTCAGTTTTGCTTCACCTACAGCAGGAGGGGGGAGAAAAAAAACAGCTCAGTCGCATTCTTGTGCAGCAGATCCCCCAGGGTAGGAACATATTTGAGCTCCTATCCCGAAAGAGAGAAGGAGAAAAGGAGAGAAAGAAAGCAAGCAAAACTCTCCTTTGCAGTCTGGGTTTTAAATCACCCAAGATCTAATTTCAGCTTCTCATTTGAGTCAATAAGGACCCCATCCTCCCTCAATGTAGTCACTAAAGCAACTCGTTTTGCCTGACATGACTATCTGCAATTCTTTCATTGAAAAAGATTGATTTTAGTGCCTTCAGGAAATACTTTCTAGGCCCAAAGCTCACTGAGGCTGCCTCACTGTCTGGGCTGCCTTTGCTGCTTTGGTCTCTCATTGTTAATTCAGGGCTAGGCTTGAGCTTTGATTCAGTGGTGCCAAACTGTCACCAGACTCTAAGAGCCATATTCTGATATCTCATCTGAAACTAGACTCTTTCCCCATCAGCCTGTTTATGGAAGGAAATCCCACCTGTTTTAGTTACAACTATAGTTATATATACTTCTTTTTCAACATTTGTTTTGTTGTGGTTTGTTTTTTTCATTGGTTGGACAAGATTATCTTAAAAGGTCCCTTCCAACCTTGGTGATTCTGTGATTTCCGTAGCCAGGCAAAATGAATCCAGTATTAAACAGTGATGGTTCAATAATTCATGAGCCCAGCTACAAAGGAATGGTGATGTTCAGGGGATCCAGACCTGTTGCTATTTGGAGGTGATACTTGACAGGCTTGGCCATAAATTGCTCTAGCCCTTCATGTGTCATTCAGTTCATATGAAGAGCAGAAGTCCCCAATCACACACAGCTATTTAGTTACTCATTTTTGCCTGTTCTTGGCCATGGAATAAATATTCTCTGTTCAAAGATAAAAGAGTCACCATCCTCACTGTGCTGTACTACCTGCATAGAGAACGATTCAGGCATTAGCAGGGGGTGAAATTGCTACGGGGCGATTGGAAGAGGATTTTTCTCTTCCTCCATGGTTTTGGGGACATACGAGCAGCTGTGCAGCTCCATGGGGAAACATTCAGACAGGTGCCACTGTTGGGTCTTTCTTGCAAAACACTAGGAAATAGGTGAACTTGGGGATCCTAAACTACTGGGAATGAAAAGAACAGGATGCTGATATAGAAAAGAAGTGAGCCTGATCTCCTTTCCTCTACCTGAATCTACCTATCTGTCTGTCAATCATATATCAATCTGTATATCAACCATATACAAGAGTTCATATGATGTCTAGTCTCCTAGAAATTCAAATCTCAACTACTGGACAGCAGGAAAAACCCCTCACTTGAATTTTTCTTACAGAGTAATTTCTAGAGGAAATAAAGTAGTTTTTATTTGTTTCTTGACCTGTATTTTGTGAAGCTGTGGAGCGGAATATGGCCTTAGCCACACAATTTTAAGCAATTGCCTTAGCCACAGCTTGTGCCCAGCCACTTACCTGAGAGGTCTGGTAGTTTGTAAGGCAGTTGCTGTGTCTTTCAGTTTCCCAAAGACAAGGCAAGATCTTTGAGTTGCCTTTTGGAGGGTGTAGTAGAGGACCATGCCATCACTGGCAACAGAAAGTGAACTGTGCAACCTGACAGGTGTTTTCTATCTGAAATATAAGTGGCATTTACCGGGACTTGTGTCTTTCACCCTGTTTTTAACATTTATGGACTGAAGACACTGTTGATGTTTATGTTGTGGTGCATTTTCTAGTCTATCAATGCCGTGCAAACCCTCTTTGAAACTCCTGTGGGCAGAAATATGAACTGATCTCAAGAGAAGTAATACAATAAAGGTTTATCATGGCCCTGTCTCTTTAATGGACCTCAGCACATAATTAAGTCAAAATAAAAGTTTCCTCCCTCTCCTTCCCCCATTCAATAAAAGTAAATTACCTCAAACTATTTAAGCCCCCGGTTCGTTTAAATTTAAAAAGGGAGCCCTTGTCTATCTATTCCTTTCACTCATTCCCACCTCCTTCTGCTAAAGACTGGCTGGGGCTTTAAACCTGCCAGCTGGACTGAGAAATGGTTAATAGTTATTGTGGAGGAGCAGCTTTTAATGAACTATTGAAGAATGATACATTGATGGAGTAATGGGAGTTTAAGTCGCTCTGTAATGAAACAGGTTCTCAGCGCCGACCCATTGTGGTGTAAATACGGCACGTCTCTCCCACTGTTTGGTCAGGACTAAATAGCAGAGGCCAGAGGGGGGTCAGCTTATGGGGTCTCCGCTTTAGTTAATCAATCTGATTGGATTAGGGTCACTGCGATCCCTAATAATGTCAAAGGTTACGCCAAACTGGATTAAATGCTTTGTTGGGGAGGGCTCAGATTCTTTCAGCTTTCGCCGACGGGGCTTGTTTATTAGAGTTTAACACTCGTGCAACCTTGGGAAGCCACACCGTCCCTTTTTGTACGTCGGGGCGTTTGCTGGCGTGCGAGGGGGTTTGAACGAGCCAGGGCGGGTGCGCGTGCGTCCTGTTGCTTTGTCAAGTGTCTGCACCCGTCGGATGTGCCCTCTGAGGACATATATCAAATTCCCCACTGGACAAATGAGGGCCTAATGGGTGATGCAGAGGCTCCGAGGCATAAATTCATTCCGGAAATAATTGTTGTCCATCACCCCTGCTAGAAGGCAAATGACAAGAGCCACAAAAGTTGTGGAGTGACCCACTGTTCCTGTCTCCATGGTTTAACCCTGTTCCTGTCCAGCAAAGAAATGTTCTTTTTGATCTCCTGTCTATGCAGTTACCAGGATGAGCATAGAATGAAATATGGAGTATTCAAGACCATTTTATTGCTTCAATATTAAACTGGGTAGATGTCTTGCCTTCCAGCACTTCTAATTCAAATCAAGGTGGGATAAGATGAGATGAGGTCCCCTTGTCATCTTGCTCAGGGAACCATGGAGAATTACAATGTCTTCTCTCTTGATATTCCTGAAGATGATGTTGTTCTATAGACAAGGCAAAGCGTCCTTCAGAAAATGATACCAAGTAATCTCTTGAAGGCCATCTGGCAATGGAAAGGGTCAGCAATATTAGTGCATTATCAGAAGAGAAATGAGATCTCTGGATCTCAAATGCCTCTTTCTTTCCTGAGGTAGAGAGCACACTGCATGCTCATAGCTTGCCAGGACTGTCAGATTATCCTTACATGATGCAGACTGGAGAATTTCACCTCAAGACTTCTGGAATGAACCCAAAATCTGGATTTGACTATGACATCTCTTCCCAAAGGACATGTTGCCTTGACATACCACCAAGACGTAGACAACCTGCCTCTTCTTTTACAAGTGTCCTCATTTCTAATGTAACACTGCTCTGGTGTTGACAACTAGCTGTTATATTTTCCTTTGCTACATTCAGAATAACTCTTCTAGAACAGAGCACTTTTTTTGCTACTTACATTTTATAAAAAGCTAAAAATGAGGTCTGCAGAAGAGCAGTAGGTCAGTAAAAACTTGGGTGTATTATGTCAGACAGGTCAAGGGAGTTCCATCTGATGCTTGAGTCCTCTGGGGCATGATTCATCTGATGTATTGTAGACAGAATGAAATTATTTACACCCTGAAGTTTCTACATCTCTCTACCAATCACTGAGGGCAACCAGGCTCTGGGTGAGAAGACTCCTGCTCCCAGGGACCCTATGAAAGGCAGAGCAGGCATTGGTCTAGCTCATGAGAGAGGTGGGATTCAAGTCACATCCAGCTTCATATGGGATGTTTGGCCCTGTTACTTTTGCAGCTAGGCTTACTTTGGGCTCTACATCTTTGGGGTTAAGTCCCATGTCTCATCTCTCTCAAGAAAGCCAAAACATATCTGTGTTCATGGATTGACTCTTATCCCTGCTACTGCTGTGGATGGGAAAGCTCATCTTGTGCAAAATCCATGTGAGTTTTCCCCCAGGTTTAGCAAGACTGGAACAAGGCTTTTAAATTCAGTTATAATACCTGGGAGACACAAGACTCCTTGGTAATTTTTTCTTGCTGTGTTGTAACAATATCGCTCCACAGGCACTCTGATAGGGCTGATTTCATCTCCCAGAGTTAGATGTCAAAGTCTGAGCTAGTCACCCCAGGCTCCCTTTGTAGTCAGTGGAGAGCAATCGGCATCTCCAGAGAGCAATTCATCTGACCTATCTTAGACACTTATCTCAGGATAACATGAATCATACCAAGATGTTTATTTCTCTCCATTGACTATAGAGGGAGCCTAGGGCTACAGGCTCAGACTTCCATGTATTTCTTAGAGGTCCAGTTTTGGGGGCAAATAACTCCCACCCCCCATCTTTCTCCTCTTAGAAAGCAGCCCTGACATCCAGCCTCTGTTGGAGAGGCTCTTGCATTTTTACTAATGCAAGAGCATTGCACTGAAAAGGATCTCCCGGACCACTGAATACAAGCAGTTCCTTCCTATTTCAGGCCTAATCCCACCTCATGATGTCTTGCATGATTTAAAATTAATACATTTAGCAGACCTCATAATATCTTCCTGATGGCATTCTGGCATCTCAGTTGTCTCTGTGCCAAATACTTCCCCCTCTTTCCCTGCTCTGGATCAGACTTATGCACTTCTGCAATAAAGTTAGGCATGAGCAGAAAGCCACAAGATACTGATCCATCCAGGAGGTTAGTTACATGTAGGAGGTACTCTCTGCTCTCTCATGAAACTCTTCCCAAGAGGATCTGATTTCCAACCACACCCCGTCTACCTCTCCGCTAATGGCAATTTGGGCAGCTGCCCTGGTATCAACAACGAAGATCTACAAACTCTACCCTGTAACTATGGGGAAGGAAACTGGAAGGATCAGGCATGAAAATGTGACTATGCAAGCTCCACTCAGCCGTCGAGATGCATAAGTACTGCAGGCCAGAGATTTGCCAAGGCTGCTGAGAAAAAGGCTGGCAGGTCCTGGCTCAAGAGAGAAGCATCAGTTGTGTTTGGTGTCAGTGTGAATCGAGCTTGAAGCTGGGGATTACTGCAGGGGATGAGACAGGCATAAGTGACAGCATATCCCTGCATTGCCTGAGCCCCTGTTCCATCCCACAGGTAAAGAACAGTCCATTTTCATGGTTACAGCATTTGTGAGCTGGATCTTACCTAGTTAGTTCAGTACAGGCAACGGTAGTGGGGAGGAAATGCAGTTTAGGGAGGTCTAGAGGAGCTGCAGCCACATATCTGGTTTGTAGCCCACATCAGTACTGGGAGATTAGCAGCTTTCTACTGAGCCTTGGCAAGAGCTGCAAGTTGCAACGGCAGCAAACAGAGATGCTGAGGAAGCTTGCCAACGTGTTAGTCCTGCAGCCTTTGGGAGCAGGATACCAATGAGGTAGTAGAGGAGCTCCTTCTCTTACAGCTGGAGCTGCTGTACAAGCAGGTCACCATCAGAAGGGGTGACTTCAGCCTCTTGTGACTTCAGAGGTGCTCAAGAGCAGCCCTCTGCTACAGTAGCACCCAAAAGACTATGGTTACCATCACATCTGGCTGCATTTACCTCTCCATCCCCAATGCAATCAGCTGGATCAACTGGAGGCTGGGCATGGCCTGGGTTTGGTGGGCTTAGGTGTCACCTGGGCTTCTTAGCCAGAGGTCCTGACCTCATCACCTCTCCACCTGCAAAATGATGCCGGGATAAAGAGCTGGCGCTTGTGCATCTCTACAGTTCTCTGGAGAGGAGGCAGCTCATGTAAACAGCTGTGAACAGCCAAGACCCAGGCGCAGGCTGCAAACACGGGAGAGCAGTGATGGTGAAAAGGAAACGGCAGCAACGCCAAAGTCCTCTCTGCTCTCTGTGCTCCCTCTACCCCCCGCTGCACCAACCCTCATCTGTCAACCCTGACATGGAGATTTTTCTGGCGACTAAAACATTAGACGGGGATCAGGGAGGGGAGAAGGAACAAGACAGCCCGTGGCTACAAAACCGGTGGTGGCGTCTCTCCCGGCGGCAGGAGGCACTGGAAACTTCTGCCTCGGGCGGCGCACACAATGCGACGGGCTGGCAGGGAGCGGGCTGCACGGAGTTATAGATTTATTTCCTTCCCCCTCCCCTCCCCTTCCTCCCCTTTCCCTGCTGGGTACATTGCATTCCCCAACTGGGCTCAGGCTGGTTGCAACAAGGAGCTCCCTCTGCCGCATCCCATAGTGCCAAGTCCAAGCGTGGGAGCTAGTCCTAGACAAAAGGGAACAGTAGAGGGAGCTGATTAGCATCCCTTTGTCCCGAGAGAATCCCGGCCCCAAATGGGCCCTCGGCGCTGGACAGGAGCCAGGGAGGGAAACGGGGACGGCCGGAGGTTTGGTCGCCTTCACCCAGGCGCCTGGGGGAAGGAGACGTAGTGGTTTTCACCCCTAAGCACCGTTATGGGATGGGTGCTGAACTGGGGCGCACCATCCTCAGGTCCGCAAGGCTGGAGGAGCTAGACATGCGTCTGCCCGCGCTCCTGTCTACCAAACCGCCAAAACAAGCAAAGCCTTCCAACAAAGAGGGGGGATCCAAGTCCATGAATGTGGCTTTTCTTCCCTGGGAGATGTGTTATGAGCTGGCAGTGCTGAATAGGCGCAGGGATTTTAAGGCCAGAAGGGGCTGTGGGATCATCTGATTGGATTCCCATATAACAAGCAGAGAATTTCTTCCTGTTCCTTCCTGAGCAGACGTGACACGGCAGCAAGAGGAAAAACAGGGAGAATAAAGATGCCCTCCATGCTTCTTTCTGCGCTATGGGCTTGCGAGGCAGGAGAACAGGGCTGTCTCATGCAGAGCAGATAGGGCAGACAACCAAGGGCAGGAGATGGGCAGGAGATGGGTTAGCATGCTCCCTGCTAAGGTCTGCTGCAGAAGGAAGCGTGCACCTTGATGGATTGACTTCCCTCGTTCCTTGCTCCCTCAACCCCATCTTTCAGGGAGGACTTCTTTCAAAGAAAGAACTCATCATCCAAGAAGATCCGTGGGATTAAAAAAGAGGAAGGTGTCAGCCACCAGGAAAGGCAATGGTTCCAAAGGATTGTTCTGACTGTGTTTGGATTTCTGCTGTGCATGTAAATGATGTGCTCATAGGAATGACTAGGGAACACTTGACTTAATACTGAGTCTCCACGAGGACAAAGCAGGAGTAACAGGAAAGCAGACTTTTGAGGGCTCCAAATTCTTTGGAGATGCAAAGACGTTCAGAGAGTTTAATGGGAAGCAACACCCAGAAGAAGTAGGCCGAGACTTCCACCACCCCAGGGCAGGCAGGAGTGCTGCACATTGACATTTTTTGGAAAAAAACAGCATAAGATGGGTGAAGCCAAGGTATCTGGGGACTGTGTGATATAGACCCCAAGACATTCATCAGGGAACTGTATGGTGTACTGTCACCTGCTCACCTTCAACATGCTTTCACTGAAAAGTTTGGAGTGTTGAGTACAGCAGATCACTGTAGAATGGGCCAATAAAGAGGGTTATAGATATATCACAGTATGGATATGCTTTAGGGAAGGACTTTAAGGAAACTGTCATGCTTTGTGTTGGTTGGCTGGCTTCTCCAGACCCAGCTTGGACCAGTGATGGGGAGCAAGGCAGAAAAGAGAGGTTCTGGTAGTGGCTCTGCTTTTGGCTGTGATGGAGACAGTGGAGCAGGTCCTCCTTCCTCGGCATTTCCACTTCCCACAGAGTGCACCACAGCAATAACTGGATACTTCAAAGAGAATGATACCAAAGTAGGTCATATGTAGGACCCTCTTGCAATATAATTTAAGTAGTTTTATTGGCCTGCTTATGACTGTAGCTCTCAAGTTTGATCGGCAGGGCACTAATGCTTCATGGAATGCTTCTTGGTAGGCTGTAGTATGTTGACTAGTCATCTGGCACAATTTCCTCTCCATTATTTCCAGGTGCTACATCACATTAAATGATAGCTAATAATTATGGTTTATCCTTTCCTAATAATGCTGCTTTCCCAGGGAAGCTGTTGCCACAGGGAGGTTGTGGGAGTGTGAATGGGTGGGGAGGGCACAAGAAGATGTTTCTGTTCACCTGGAGCCATAAAAAAGTTGGAGACCCCTTAGGCTAGACACGCAGGATCCAACCTAGGAGATATTATATCTTGTCAAAAACACATTTATTTATTTTCTGGGTCATTTTTCCATCATAAAAGGCAGCTGCGTCAAAATGGAGAGGTTTTGCAGGACCCTCTTAATTTCAAGGCAAAAATGCACAGCTTTGGTTTTCATTCATTTTGTTTCGCATATTTCAGATACGTGAATCTGAATTTCAGAAAAGAAGCCATTTTATTTATTTTTTTTAAGTGATCTTATGTCCAAATAGAAAGTCATTAAACTATCAAAGCAGCACACTGCTGTACCTTTAACATTTTATAGAATATTCAAGTGTTTTGATATTACTGACGCAGAAGGATTTTATCTTGTCAAACAAAAAATTATGATGTCTTTCCACCTGATTTTCAACTCTTAAACTTAAAACAAAACAGAAATCCCCACAATATACTAATTTGGTTTTCTGGCCCTTCTGACTAGCCTTAGGCATGATGTACTCTCCAAACTCCTTCATCCTGAGAGGCTGCCTGAGAGCAGATTAACTGAGAGCAAAGTATTAGCAGTGCTCTCCTAAGGACCACTCTAAATTCATAAAGCAGCCTTACAGCTCTATAAAATGAGAGCTGCAACAGATAAGCCCCAAATCCATGACTCATTCTCCCCCGTTATAAACATTGAGTCCTGTCATGAAGATGCTCCAACAGGAAATTGCACAGATTCTTCTAAGAGAAGAAACAAAAGGTGGAAAAGTATTTTAGTGCTGTTGGTTTTGGTGGAAAAAAGATGTTTCCACTCAGACAACATTTTCGCTTGCTTTCCTAACTGCATTTTGGATACAGATACCTTGATAGATGAATTTGAAGGTATAAATGTACCTCGAGAGACATAGATGGGACCTCTGAAGGCAAGACCCTGGCAAACAACAAGTTCTGGTTATGACTTTATTAATTATATCCCTGGTCCACCCACATCCCCATATAACTGATCCCTGTGGGCCAGGAAAGAGTTGAAGAAAATAGAAAGGTCTTATCATAAAATACTTTATATTTCCATTGAGCAAGATGATGGAGTCTTGCCTTCTTGTGTTGGCTTTTCAGAGGCCAGGTGGACATTGAAGATTTTGAACTTCTTAGGTAGCATCTTGTTTTTCAGTACCATATTTCCAATGTTTGTCCTAAGGCTTCAAATCGTCAATAATCAATATATAAGAATAATCAAACACAAAAATTAAAAACTCTTCCTAAATCCTCCTCACTTCAACCAAAGCCAAACACTAACGTTCAGAATATTCTTCTCCCATTGGTTATTAATGCTTTTGTTGATTACTCATGTTAAGGTTACTATGACTTCCCTGAAATCTTTAAATCAACCAGTGGTTTTTCAAAAACAACAGACAAGGAAAGTGAAAAAAGTGTTTGGTTTTTTGCATGCTTTTTGGATTTTTTTTAAGGTATCCAAACATATCTCCATGTTTAACCTGTCTTTTCCTGTAAATACTTTATAAACGGATGATACTCTGCTCCAACTCACCATTACAACTCTGGCACAAGCCTCACACGTTAGTGCTGGCTACAAAATAATAGCTATTCAGAGCCTGCAGAATAGGATGGATGCAATTTAAAAACACATGTATCAGCATTACAGCTCTACTGGAAAAGAGGCTGTAGTCACCGGTGTTGCAACTCAATGAGGTCACTGAGTCAAGCACTCTGAACTATTAACTACACGTATTTGTCTATTTTATGGGGTTGACCACTAATGGCGTTGACCAGAAGCTGGAAGTATATTACTCTTTTCTCTCTAGGGCTGGGTCTTCTGATATTTGAGAGGCTGAAGGGCTGACTGCTAGTTTGGTAACCTGGTCTTATGTGTGATAATGTTTTAGACTTTTCTTTGGTTCCATCAACCCTGCCAAAAGGAGGATGTTCTTAATTCAGACTGGGCAACTGAGATAGGTAGTCTGGCTTAAAATGACAGAAGAACTAAGCTTGACACTGATTGGAATCAGACACCTTGGGATAAACCCCACTGCAGGATGGTGGATCTTCTTCCCTCTACGAGCCACACGGGACTTATATCAGGAAGTCCGGGGTAGTGGTGTACCAGGACTACCTCAGAAGACAGCAGTGGCTTCTCTGGTGCTGCCCTGGGCAAGCAAGCCCATATCCCAGAGTAATACAGCCCAGTGATACTGGGCTTCTAGCCCCCATGCAACATAGCCCTACTGCTCACCCATCACATGCCATAGCCAGGGCAAAGAACCACATGCAAAATGTTGGAGAGCCACATGTGATTCATGAGCTTCTGGGGAGCCACTCCTGCCCTAACAGCTTCAACTCAAGCTGTTCACCTGAACTAATACACAAACTGCCTTGTCTTAAAAAACTGTTTTAACCTGATGTAGCTAACTGAGGTTAACCAGTCTGGGTGAAATATGAGTCTTCTTTGTGTTGGGGTTACGGGCCAGGAGCTCTTCATTTCTGTGCTTGATCTCTGAGCAGCTCTGTGAGACTGTGGGAATCTGCAGATCATGGACATTTTGTTTCTTAAGTTAAATGTATTTATTCAACAGGACTTTGAGCTTCAGAGACTGGTGCGTTGCACTTGGCATAAAAATAAGGGCAAAGACAGGCCCTCTCTGCTCTAAACAAGACCACATCTCCAGGGTGAAGCAGAGACCCACTCTCAGCTCTGTTTTGCTCAGCTCTGCTCTTAGTTCCTGAGCTCTGTAGGTTTCCACCAATCCCCCACATCAGCACCAAAGTTAATGGTGATTCCTGTAGCACCTATTCTTATCCAGGGTAGAAGACCAAGCATGCAGCTTATAAGAAAATCTCCACCATAGCCAAGAAACAAAGAAGAAAGATGACACATATTCAAGAAAGATGTTGAGGCCCAGGAGTGATTTATGGGTGGGACACAATATTTCTTGTGGCATTGCTCCACTGCAGGATAGTATTGGGCAGTGCATGGGTGACCCAACCTCAGCAGCTCCAACTGGCTGACTGCCTTCCACACCAGGAGCTCCAGCAGTGTCCACGACACCTGAGCCCTGTCACCAGTGATGTACACAGTGTACATACAGAGGCATGGCTGAATTTCTGAAGAGTAGAGCTCAACTCAAGAGCAATAGTGTGGTCTCCAGGAATAAGCCAAGAACCAAACCTGATTTCCTGTAGCCCACTGAGAGCTTTCTACCCTCCCCAGTTTATATCCATTGTCAGCACATGCAAAGGCTCCATATCCTATTGCCAGTTGCTTAATCCATTCCTTCCCGTCCCACCATTGATACAATAATACCCCACCGAGGAGACCCACCCACCAGGAAATCCCCCTTTAACACCCTGCAAAGGAGCAGCCAGATTTATCTCTGCTGGTCTTCTGGAAAACTAAATGAGGACTCATCTGCTCTAATCCCTTTTTAAGATCTCAAGATGAGGCTTGTGTTCACATATTAGCATATCTAACAGCTCCTACGTGTGTGCTGCAAGGCTACTGCTCCATGGAGGCCAATCACGTACCAACACATAGTTCTGGTACCCTACTATCTCCCTCTGAAGACATAAACGACTGAACCTTTGCAATGACCTCATAAAAATTCCTGAAATGAAGATTTGGGTTAAATGGGCTTGGAGATCTCCAAGAAGAACAGATCTCATGACTCAGCCACAGCCTCCTGCTGTTTTCAGAACCTCTCCTTTCATGTGATGCACAGTATTTCCATTGTGCTCTTTTTTGGCATGGCAGCTGTGACTATCTTGGTGTGGACAAGAAGCAGTAGCTCATTTGAGGAAAATTCTGAAATTTCTAAAGGTCCTTTGGGCTTGCACTGGAATGACCAGGAGGCCTTTCAAGATTTTCACAAGTCTTGAAAATGTCTCAAAAACCTGTTGGGTAGATGTCAGCCATGAAATAGCTGAAGATTTGGGGTGAAGGTGTCTGCTTGGGCTGTGGGTGACCAAAACTGGCCATTGCTGTTCTTGAGGCTTTGCTGTTTCATGCTGAAAGTCTTATGTTTGTTAGGAAGCACTGACAGTGTTAGGGAGCACAAGTTTTTGTGGTTTGTGGTGGGCAACAGGAGGCTGGGAAGGGGTAGGGGAAGGAGCACTGACTGGTGTGGCACACAGTTGTGAATCATGCAAGACTTTTGTGTCCTCACTGTTATACCACCCCCTGTGCACTGCGCACAACACATCCAGCCAAGGTGTGGGGAGTTGTCCTGGGCAGAATTTTGAACTGATATTACACAGTTACCTGAAATTGCTGGGGACTGGACTTTCTGACCAAAGCTGTGCATCAGGCCTGGTTGACGCTAAACTAAAGACTGGGTAATTTGATCTCAGCCTTTTCCCAAGACCCAAACCAAGCTGGTCCTCTTAGTACATACAAATTCAGATGTTGTTTTATGGGCCACGGTTTCTGTCTAGCTCCTTCATTTTGGTAGTCCCTGGCTATCTGGAAGCAGGAAATATTAATATATCCACTAAGCTCCTGAATGACGTTGTCCATTAAGAGACTTGTTGGGCCATGTATTATGCAAGCCTAAGAGTTTTTACTCCTCCCAGCTAACCTGGGAGAAGCATCTGTTTGGAGAGAAGCTTTTTCAGGGCCATAACCGTCAGAAACTTTGTTGTGCCAGCACAAATGCCAATTCCCCTTTCCATACTCAGTCCTGCAAGCCTAGCGCTGGCAAGTCTGGAACTGTACTGAAGACCTGAGACATTTGCATGATTAAAGGTTGCAGGACCGAGCTGATTAGAAAGATTCAGCAAATTCTCCAATCAGAGCATTAGTGCAGATCCACTAGGAGAGGAGCTGGCGCTGAGTACGTAATTGGCTTCTCCTCAGAGTAACTTCCACTGGTTTCCACTGGGAGCTGGAAGTTCTCAGCTTCTCTCAGGATTGATCTCTGCACCTGCAGAGCGAATGCCTGTAAATATTGTTGTGGGTTTGGTGGCTTTTTCTTTATAATATCAAAACCTGCTGCTTTGATTAGAGATGGGTGGAAAAAAATCTGACAGTGTTTTCTGGCATTTAGTCCCTAATTGGAATATTCCCTTTGGGTATTTAAAAAAGAATTAAATTGGCCTAGATATTTTTTTATGAATAACGCTTTAATTAAATTTTTACATATTACATGTTCATCAATCGAAATAGTTAGACAAATAGCATGAGTGTTAGTCATGTATAAGCAAAGGGATGAATCAGCCGAAGACTGCGTGTGTTACAACAGCCTCTCCCTCCAAGGGTACATGTGAGATGCTGAAAGGAAGGGTAATTAACATGAGAGATGGAAGAAAGTGAGAAAAGGGAACATAGGAAAAAAAAAGGCCAGGAGAAAAGCAAGGTGGGATTAACCCAGTGGGATTATAAAGTAAAGGGCCCCCTCGCTTATGCAGGCATACATTATGGAGTCAAGGGACCTGACCTCCATTCCCAGCTCTGCCACTGATCCGCTCTGCAACTTCACAGCATTACCTCCTTCTCCCCTCTTCCTTCCACTTCCACCTCCTTTGGTCTGCCCAGGTTAATTTGACAAGTTCTCCTCCGCGTCAACTTCAATCAGAGCCGGGGGACTGGGGGTAGGCTTTAGGAAGAGCGGTCTAACGGTAAGGGTAGTGAAGCATGAGGATAGATTGCCTGGGGAAGGGGTGGGAGCTCCAGCCTGGGAGGTTTTCGAGAACAGGTTAGACAAACATCTGTCAGGGGTAGTTAAGGCAGAGTGGATCCTGCCTTTGGGCAGAAGGGTGCGAGGTCCAAGTCTGATAGCTGTGATTTTAAGGTTTTCTGGAGCAGGGGCTGAGCCCGCCAGTGCACCTAGAGATCAGTTTCATGCAAAATAACAAATGTCTCATTAGAAAAAGTAACTATTTGTAGGAAAAAAAATACTCCTATATACCAAGACACACCCTTAATTACACTGGCCTAACTTTTTTGGCATTTCCAGTGAATTAAATAAAGGTGATTCTGATTTACACCATGCCAAGAGAAGAATCAGGCCCCATGTTCCGCTGTTGGCCAAAATATATTTTTTACTTTACTCGATTTATTCAGTAACTGATTTTCAAAGATATTTCCTAAGGGTTCTTGGTTGTTTCTCCCCCCATCCCCTGCACTTCATATATCATCTACCCCCACTCATTATATAGGGCACAGCAGCATTGCCACCGAGGGAGCTTATATTTAACAGCAAGAGAGGAAGCTTTAGCAGCTCCCATCCCAAGAGAGTCCAGGATGCGTAGCTTTGATTTCATTGCTGTAATTTAGGCAGGGATGAAAGCGATGTACACTGTCAGTAAACCCTTGAGGTACTGGGCTCCTCCAGAAGTTTGCTGAATGCCTTCTGCTCCCACTAAAGTCACCAAAGACCGTGGAGCCAGAACAGGTCATCACCCTTCCACCCATCCATCACCCTTCCAAGTTAATACGCTAGATAAGGAGACATCTGTGGCTCCCACCAACTCTGGAGTGTCCACACCCATAGCCATGGGGTATGGTTGCTCTTTAACAACCTGTAGCAGAACTACAGGATACAAAATCAGGAATCACATCGTGTCCACCAAATACAAAGGGAGGGACTAAATAAGAGCAAACAGTGAATTAAAAGCAGCGAGAATGAGAAGTATAAGCTGGAATTGCAAGTTTTCTTGTGATCAGGTTGGTGAAGCTCTGGAAAAGGCTCACAACATGAAAGAGAAGAAGAGAAGATACCATAATGAGGTATAGCCTGAGGAAGGGAGTGCTTCATCAAAGCAAAGGTTATCATTTGGCTTAAAATGGGTTAACATAAATAAACCCAGAGACAGAGATCGGACATGGATCAAAATCCACTGTCCCTGTCTCTCTCCAGAGAGACTCCAAACCCCATCTGGAGGTAATTCACATTCTGGGTGCCCATCATTTCCCTTGCCTGGGAGGGAAAGACCCATGTGCAGTTCAGACTGGAAGAGATCATCTCTGTATGAGAAAGCGTCTCTGCACAATTCCAGCTCTGCTCACCACGAGAGCTGACGAGCGCATGGCACGGGGCTGGGTGAGAAAACTGCATCTCTATAATTAGGGAGGTGGGTGTTATTTGAGCTTAAGAAACCTGGGCAGAATAAGGTAATCATAAGATTAATGAAATTGGCTCGTTTTATGAATACAAATAATGACTGGTTGAGAAAGTTGTCTGGAGGTGTTTGGTATCCTTCGCTTCTACAGCAGGTTGGGGTTTTATTGGAGGGCAAGTAGCTATCTTACGCTGCAGCAACTGTGCTGTAGTTCTGATTATGGGAGGGATGATGTAGCAGCAGGGGAAATGAGTTTGGACAACATCTATCCACAATTTTGAAATTGTTTTGATGTGACGAGTTCAAAAATCTGTGTGGCTCAGTGAGAGAAATCATCACATCTAAGAGCTTCTTGGTGGCCATCAGAAAACCCAGACCATTCTCCTAACCCAGGCTGGGTGTTCCAGTTGAGGACAGCTCAACCCTTGAGCTGGCTACTCATCCCTAGAGTAAGAGCTTGTGGCACTTGCCCACAGTGCAGCATGAGAACCACGTATCACCAACGTGGACACAGGTGCACGGCTGGACAGTGTCCATAAGTAGCCCAAAGCCCATAGCAAAGTAGACACTTTGCTCTCACGTGTGTGAGAGCTTCACCATTTTAAATATCACAAGTAGATACAAGTTAATGGCTATTTTATTGTTGATACTGTTATTGAAATCCTGTCAATCATTTGACAGTGAAGCTGACAGAAGACTTCAATTTATCTCATTTCTGTGGTCTTTTACATTCATCAAGAGTTCAAGCTCTTTGTCGTATTCTGGGTGTGACCAAATGCCAGGGGGTCTCCTAGCCAAAGATTCGCCTTGAATGTGTTTTCTTGGCTTCCCAAATGAAACTAATGACACAGTCCAGCAGAATGACAGGCTAGCACTTTGTGGTAGCTAAACCAAACCATTATTAGGACATATGCACAGTAGGGGGTGAGCTCTAGTTTAAAAGCACTGTGGTGCAGATCCTTTTCTTCAATTCTTAAGTACTAGGACTCATTTCTCCATGTTCAGGACTGACACCAGGCTGATCACCAGTTCATAGAGTTGTTTTAGCCAATGCACAATGGTGTATGGATAGATATATTTATTTTTTTTCACTGTTGCCGTTGTGATTAGTCTGATTGTGTCTTCCTAGGACTGAAAGGTTTACAGCAATGTCTCTTAGAACATGACTTGATCATAAGAGTTTCTGCAAAGGCTTGGCCATAAAAGGTCTATGCATGACAGAGTTTGAGGTCTGCACCCACTTGTCTAGCAGATGTGTTTATGGAGGGGATAGCTATTTCCTTCAGAAAAGGATGATGCATTTCAGTTCTTGAGCTTACTTTTTTGGTTGGGTGAGCCAATAGATTTCTTAGTTTGCCCACCCTTAGGAGATGCTCTCTTTGCTGTAGCGTCCTCACATGCACTCCCTCCGTGATGGACAAGTACAGAACTGACTACAACTTTAGACAAGTGTTCAATATATTTAGCTCCCTTTTCCGCTTGCAAATTATACACGAGCTTCAACTATAATCAGAATATCTGTCATCCAAAGCTTATCTGCTGCCTCATAATTGCTTGTAAATCATCCAGTCTGTGTCCGGGGCTTTGCAGTTTTCTTATTCCTCTCTGGCTAAATGGGGACCTGCAATCCCCATTGCTTCAGCAGGTAGTTGCGTCCTCAAGTGCCCTGGATTAGAAAGCAGGAAAGTAATGATTATTCTCCACTTCACAGGTGGGCAACTAGGACAGAGGCAGGGCAGATGAGCTGCTCAAAAATCATGCTGTTTTGGGTCGAGCCCCTTCTCTCCTCAGGAACCACAGATCCAGTCTCCAAACCGTGCTTCCTCTCACCAACCCTTTATAAAAAGTGGCTTTTGGGCTTTTTGGGAGCTGCACAAAATTTTTCCATCTCCCCAATGGGGTGAAACTGCAACCCATAAAAAAATAAGTAAATATGGGAAAAAAAAAAGGGTTGCCAAAGCCTGCTGCAGGGGGGTGAGCAGTTCCCTGCAGTTCCCCCAGCACCTAAAACCCCCTCCCTTCTCCAAATTGAGCCTGCAAAGCAAAGAAAAAAAAAACTTCTGCAAGCCAAAAAATTGCTTAATTGCCTCAAATTGATTCCAGGGTTTTATTAAGATATTTGCCCAGCTCTATTATGGTTAATTATTTGTATTACGGTAGACTCTGAGGCCCCAAGCAGAGATCAGGGCCCCATTGTGCTAAATACTGTACAAGCACATAATAATAAAATCACTCCTTGCCCCAGATAGCTTAGAATTACATGGAGAGCTGCAGCCGAAGGTCGTGTGAACACCTTCTAGGAGAGGCTAACGTGGATTTCGAAAGCCGAAAGGGTCCCTCGTGAGAGCCAGGGCTTCTTTCCCTGTGCATGTTCCCTGCTCTTTTTCCTGGTGGGAAAAAACCCAAGGAGAACATTAGACCCACAGCAAATGGAGGAACCCACCCCCAACTGGCCAAGGCTTTCTCTTTTCCCTTTCGTTCATGATTGGAAGCTTGGCTGCAGGAGGTTCGTGAGGGAGCTTGTTTCCCCGGGGATTTCCAGCCTCATTTTTGCAGACGCTGAGCGTGCCTCGTGTTGAGGTGAACATTCAGATGAGCACCCGGCTTTCAGTAAGCCTTGAGGAGACCCTGCACCTGCTGCCTCTGCCTTCCTCCACTTCCTGGGTGAGGAAGAGGAGTGTCCGAAATGCAGAAGGGGAACCTTAGGCTTCTCCTTCCCCCTTCTCCCACCCCACTCCACAGCCAAATCTCTGTGGTTGCATGCTGCCCATGCACAAGAGATCTTGGTTGTTGAGGGGTCAGCACCGGGACGGCTTTCCCACGTCTCTGAGAGAGCTGGAACAGCTTTGAGACCTTGAAGCCTTGCTAAAGGAGGTGATGCTCGGGGTTGGGACAGTGGCAGGTTTGGGGTGAAGGGCCAGCTGCCGAGTCAACACAGGGTCTTGCTTGTGTCCTGGGTGTTGCTGAGCTCTGGGTGACCCTCTGGAGATGCTTTGGAGGTGCCTCTCAGAGATACCACGCATCTCTGCGTTGCCCACCCCTTTCTTGTGCTTTTCCCCATCTTGTAACCCAAGGTGGGAGAGGACATGAAAGGCAACCAACTGTAGCCCAAAACCAGGAGGAAATCCAGTTGTTTTCAAGCACTAAACTCAGGCCTCAAGCAGAGAGGGAAGCTCCAGAGATAACGTGGTGTCTGTGTGTGTGTGTCTCTGTGTGTAAAACGGCCTTGCAGAATCCCTCAGCTTTAGCAGGGCTTTGAAAAAGATCTGGGTGGTGATTCAAAATCCAGGTTATGACCCGTGACCTTTGGATGAGAAATTGTTGCCATTTAGGATGTGTTAGGAGGTCCATCCTTTTCATCAAATGCGTGTTTCTTCTTGCTGCGGGAGGCAATCACACCGGTATATCATTAACTCGCAGAAAAGGAGGCTGTAAAAGAAGTTGATGGGGGACCTTAGCCCACACCCTGCTGGGGTCTGCTCAGAGCACAATATCCCAGCGACCATGAGATTAAGCTAAAGAGAAAAGTGAAAATGCTTTTCACGATTCACACGCCCTTTAGATTGTTTTATTAAACCATTTGAATAGGGATTTCCCTTTCGGCCGACAACGGGGCCCGGCCAATGCATAGTTCTAGGTTGCTATGACTTAGTTGGTGCTGGCTAATCACAAGTGAGGGCAAATTTCATATAAAATATCTCGGGCCATTGTCAACCTAATGCAGCGTGACAGTGCCAGCACAAAGGGGGATTCATTCACCCCAGCAGGTAATAAGGACGATTTGCCATACCAACCAGGCAGTCTCGAGGGGGGCTGTCAAATACGATCAGAGCAGCGAAATGGAGCCTCACATTCCATTCTCAGGTGGGCGAAGGCGATCCTTTTGTTTGACCATGTTGCTTCTGATAACAGAATACAATTATATATTTTTTTTCATCCCCATATCCTATTGACCAGCGGGGCTGTTTTGCATAGCGGGCTTTGCAATTTGCTTTTTTTTTCTTTTCTTGCCTTTCTTTTTTCTTTTTTTTTCTTTTTTTTTTTTTTTTTTTTGAAGCCAGAAGGGACCCCGGTGATCCTTTAACCTGGAACGCACCCTGGAGAATTTCACCCCAGTCCTTCCCCACTCCTTTTCCGCCTTCCCCTTTCATTAAGGACTCGGTCCTGCCACAATGAGCGCCCTGTATCTCTGCTAATAACCCCCAATTGGCACACAGCTTCCTTTTGTCTAGAGCCTCCCAGGGACATCGGGTGGTTGGGAAGACGAGGGGTTGAGGTAATTTGGGGCGGTTTGATGGGCCGAGAGGACCGTGCTGTTGCAGGACTTGAGACAGCGATGAAATATTCAGCAGGCGGCATTTACGGAATGGTGGGGAGAGAAGGGGAGGAGGGGGGGGGGGAATCAGACGCCGAGTGTTTCACACATGACCAAGCCAACAGAAAGACAGATAAAACATGCTTGCATTAAGCAGGGTAGGTAGGGAGACATACATGGTAATGATTAGATCGACAGAGAGATAGGGCGATAGAGAGAGAGATAGGGGGATGTTTGCTTTGCAGGTATCAGACCTGGGTTACTGATACCAGACCGTCCTGCTGATTTGCCTATCTTGGGGGTCTGCTTACCTGCCATCACCTGGGGTTATTTTGACAGTAGCTAATTAGCGAGAGCATTCCAGCCCTCAACCCACCCTGGGCTCAGAGAAGGGCTGGGAGGGCAGCAGGGAGCACCAGCCCCACTCCTGGAGCCACGCACGGGGCTCCCGGGCTGCTCTGGCGTCTGACAATCTGGCTCTACCTGTTTGGGGTAGAGCACGAAAGGTTTGGAAGCACCAGCAGCGTGCTGGAGGTTGCTGTTCTGTTCTGCTGGGTGCAATGATAACCATAAGCAGCCAGCAGAAAGTACAACACACACACACACACCCCCCAAAAAAAAAAAAAAAAGGAAAGAAATAAAAAAAAAGCACCATTCGATGGTTTAGGAGAACTTGGCCTTCAGGATTTTACAAACTGGGTTAATCCAACCTCCTTCAATCCAACCTTCCCTCTTATCTGTATCACCTTCATGTTCCCTGGCAGGAATTGCCCATTTAATAATTTCCCCCCAATGATCTGAATCACAGCTAATCTGATCAAATGTCTTTTTAGGGCCTTTCATCTTCCCAGGGATGTGTTGACACTAGCACGCTGGTTCAGAGGAAACAAGAACTCAATCAGAACTTCGTTCAAAACACAGATGGGACCCAAACCTAACCTTTCCTTTAAGATATGCAAAAGTGTGGTTGGCTTCTTGTTATTATGCTTTGCATTTGCATAAGTCTTTGCATTTAGGGGCCTGATTTTTAAAAGGATAAAAAAGGCAAACAAACCCCGGAGCTGGATTTTGATGAGAAACGGTGCAGAATCAACTGGCCATGGAGTTGGCTTGGCTCTCTTTGAAGGGCATAGGCTGTGGCATCCTGCAGAGCCTGGCATGGATCTGTGGGGCAGCTCCTCGCTGGCATCACTTGCTGTAGTGTGGGTCCTCCAGAGCTGCATTTCTCCCACCTCTGCATCTGCTCTTGGAGATGCCCCCACCCCATTTCAAGCTTGGACCTCAAAGCTTCGATTACCTGCGTCTCCCAAGGACTGGTGTTTTTACAAAGCACGACCTGGATATAAACCCATTTGGAAAATGCTTCTAAAGAGTAGGGGACCTGAGACAAGGCTACACACCAGACAACAGCAACAGGTGATTGGGTTTCACTGGTGTACAGCTCCAAATCATTCAGGTCCCTCTGTAAACCTACACCAAAACTGTAGTCTTAAAAACAGGGAATGGATATAGTGATCCCTCTGCATCCAAGAGATTCCAGGCAATCATTTAGGTTTTGTTCTTGTCCAAGGGATCCCATGCAACCATACTTTTCTGGAAAAAAATTAATAGGGGTTTATGTAGCTCTGGATACATCTTCTCTGTGCTATGTGGAGCTGTTCTGGAAAGTCCTGGAGCTACTGCCAAGACCTACAATGACCGTAGGCCCAGATGAGGTGCTGCTAAGAAAGTAGCCAGCTCGAGGTACTGATGTTCTCATGGAAGGCCTTATGGAAAAAGAGTGGTCCAAGTGTAAACATCCCTCCTAGGGAAATAAGGCATCATGCAGTCCTGCATGAGGAGAAAAGTCCTCACTTTTGCCCCTCTCCTCTGTGGTGTTGTAGGCTGAAAAGAATGCTCAAAGCCCAGGCTTTCTGTCTCTCTCCTGTAGGGGCAGTACACCAGATGTGGTCTGTGGTGTCAGTCAACAGGGATCACCATTTGAATGAATTTATGAGTGCTTTTTATGCGCTGTGATATATTAATTTTATCCATTTTTGCAAAGGGTGAAACTGAGGCAGAGTTTCGGAGTCACTCATGTCCAGAGAGGGCCTATTTGCAGCTCAGTGAGTGAGGCAGTCACCAGGCTCTAATCTTCCTAAAGCCTCCAGAGTCTTCTCAGGGTAATGACAAGGACTTCCTGACTGATGCTGTGGGGATTGAGCAGAAAATCAGGCTCAGGGCACTTGGCTTCTTGATCTTTGGACTTGGGAGTGACACCAAGTAAAGAAATGAAAGTTTTAAAGAAGCTCAGGATCTCTTCCTAAAGCTTTGACTTTGGAAAGCATTTTCCAATACACCCAGTATGAATAGAGCACCTGCTGTAGAGTTTGTGAACTTGCTCTGTGGAATGATTCACCCTCCCATCAGGAAACCTGACTTGTCCCCTTCTTTTATAGTCATTCTGTTGAGCACATCCAAGGCCATAACTTGCTCCTCTCCATTTTCTCTAATGGGTAGAAGATGAATCTCTGAAAGCAAACAGTGGTACAAAAACCCCCTTTAGGGGTAAGGAGGTCATTGAGAAGCCTTTGATGCCAGCCCAAGAGAGGCTATTGCCAGGAGGCCAACATGTTGAGGTTGGTGAGAATGGGTCAGGGGAAAATAGGAACATTGGAAACAAGGGCCTCTCCAGAGAGGAGCTGAGGGAAGCTTGAGGTTGAGCCAGGCAGCTTATGTAAAACCCTCTCAGCTGGTTTATCTGAGATGGGATCCTCTATTGCTACAATCAAGAGGAATGCGGTGAAACTGAAGCTCGCCTGCCTCCGAGGCCGCAAGAGCCAATATTTTGTTTCCAACGTTCCCAGTATTTTCCCCACAAGCAATGTCAGGCTCTCGGCATCCATGACACCTCTGTGATCATCATCCTCCTCCTCTCTGATGGGAACAACACTTGCTCCCCTCCAGCGCTTGGGCACTGTCTCTGCAGCGTGGATGGATCTGTCAGCCGACGTGTGCCAAAGGGTTCCCTGTTCTCCATTTTCACCTGGTGTTGTGCCAATATTTAATAGTTCTGATTGGCAAACAATTTGCTTCCTTGTGATCATAAAAAAAAAAAAAGCACCTATTAACATTTTTTCCCACCTTCCCTCCTCCTTTCCCTGGGGAGAAATACGTCCTGTGCTCTGAGATGTGGCCCTTCACTTCTGACAATCATAGAATCATGAAATCATAGAATAGTTTGGGTTGGAAGACATCTTTATAGATCATCTAGACCAACTCTCCTGCAATGAGAAGGGACACCTTCAACTACATCAGGTTGCTCAGAGCCCTGTCCAACCTGGCCTTGAGTGTTCCCAGGAATAGGACACCTACCACCTCACTGGGCAACCTGGGTCAGTGTGTCACCGCCCATATCATAAAAAAATTATTCTTTATATCTAGTCTAAATCTTGACTTTTTTTAATTTAAACACATTACCCTTTGTCCTATTGCAACAGGCCCTACTAAAAAGTCTATCCCCATCTTTCTTATAAACTCCCTTTACTGTGAAGAGCATCGTTAAGAGGGGGAACATAATCCCCATGTCCTGAACACTTGGTTCCTGGCTCTGAGGGATCTGCTGGTGGACAACTTTAGCGGAGAGGCCAGCAGGGCTGAGGGGGCTGGAGAATCTTCTCCTGGTATCTGGGGAACTGTGTTGCTGCAGATGGTCCTTACTTATCCTGCACATGGATTTCAGGGCCAGCAGGCAATGCCGTTCATGTTAGTATAAGCCAACAGTGATCTCCGAGGATGTTTTGGCAGCTCCTGTGAGCTCTGAGTCACCAGGTCTGTTGGATTTCACTTCTGCTCTTCAGAAGGCAGATGCGCCTGCAAGGCTGTCGGTGTGAACCTGAAGAAGCCCCCTTGCTCTGGGGGTCACCATCTAGTTAACATGTGATGAGGCTCTGGCTGAAGATAGATAGTTCTGATCCTTCAGAGCTGAGGTCTTCCCTCTGGCTTTGGCTTCAGTGTTGTTGCAAACAACAAACAGGCGCTGACTTTTACACCATCAGTACTTCATCCCCTGCATCCATGGTGAGGAGGATTACATATTAATATTTTCTGGCGTCCTTCTTTCCCATCCAAAGCAATGCAACGTGAGCTTTCATTCCAGCCCTTCTTTCTGGTTTGGCGTTCACCATGGAGGGGTTTATGGGTGACCGTCCCCACAGGAGAATGGCACAGCTCTCCTCCCATATCTGGGCTAAGTGGCTCTCTTGACGGATTCAAGGAGGAAATCACAGTGTGTTGATAGCACCTCCTCTTTACACTACACTTGAAAACAAAATTCACCTCACCTTGAGTCAAAAACTGAGTTTCCGAAACTCTCACAGCTTACTTCACAAATTCCTCGTCACCTTCCTCTATAGGACAATACCTTTCTCCCCTGTAATCCCCATGATTCAAGAAGGACTTGCAAGAGGGACCCCAACCACAATAATCAGGGGGAAAATGAGCTGTCAGAACAGGTCCCAGTATAAGAGGCAGGGCTGTGCTGGCTCCAGATACCAGAAACACTAGTCTGCCCCCAGTTTTATTTCTAGTTTCTTCTTTCTTGGGGTTTATTTAGATTTTTATTTTTTTTTTTTTTTTTTAAATCCAGAGTCAATGTAGTGTCAACTGTTGTGCAAATCCTAGCATGAGAGCTGTGGGTTTGTATCCCCTCGGGCGAAGGAGGGATTTGAAACCCTTTCTCACACTCCCTGTGTACATGCCCTACCAGACAATATTGGAGAGACTTTATACCTTCCACCCCTCAGACATGGGTGTCAGGGTGTCTAAATAGCTGACACAACAGGTAGCTTTCTCTTGTCTTTTAGCTTTGAAAAATAAAGCTGAGAGAAAACAGCATGTCTCCTCCCTGCAGTCCTGCTAAGCAGATATGATGTTTTCCCTATTTTACCCCATATGCTAAGTGACTTTCCCAAGAGGAAAGTCCCAAGACGCTCGAGAAGTTTGTGGTGTCAGAAATCCAAGGCTTGCAGCCACACCACTGCAATGTCTTTCCTAGTGTGGGATGGAGAGTAGGATCCTCTATTCAAGAGTAAGAGTAGACATGCTAATGATGGCTGGGAGGAGTGGCTAAGATGTGGGAACTATTTCCTTCACTGTCATACGTGTTCCAGAGCAGTCTGGAACAAGTCTATTCTTTTCTATGTTATTTATACGTTATCCAACCCAAAAAGGAATTAAGTCAATGTTTCATTCCAAGGGCTACATTTAAAAAATGATGGTGACAAAGTAAAGGATTGTTGACACGGGAAGTTTGACTTTACAGAGCAGACTCAGTAGCTGTCCTGGAGCCATGAAGGTTCCTTTTGCAAAGGAGCTTCCACACCTTCAGGAGGACCATCTAGAAAAGCGGGATGCTGAGTGGTAAACCCTTAGAGTCCAGTTCATCCTTACTGCTTGGCTGTCTGTTCTCCAGCTGCTGAAGTTTGCTTCCTTCCTCACAAGATATACAGCCCTGAACTACCTCAAGCAAGACATCTTCCTCCCTCCCTCCCTCCCTCCCTTTCTTTTTTTCTTTCTTTCTTTCTTTCTTTCTTTCTTGACTGCACAGATCTCACTGTGTTCCTTTAAAGGCCAGTCAGTGGAAACAATGGTGCCTCCTTTCTAAAATACACCTAGCTCTTTGAACTATGGTCCAGGATATGGGACTTCCAACTTCAGCTCCCAACACATCTGAAGGAGGGTTGTCTTACCCTGCCACAGGAACCTGCTATTGTGTAAGGCCACTGTGTAAGGAGGAAGGAAAGATTTAGGGTATCAAAAGTGGGACTGAGTATTCTGGTTCAAAGGTGGTAGAAAGGGACTGTAGCTTTTAAAGAGCAAAACAAACCATTATATCCACCCCTTTACTTCACCGTAGTTATTCATCCCTCATATCTGGAATCTACCTGACCCCATATCTACCTGACCTGGGGTCATTTAGTCATTCAGAGAAGTTCAGGGAAAATAAGTCACTGTCTGGGTGATAAAACCCATAAGAACAGGATTTCATATATTAGACAGTCAAGATATTTATGCAGTTATTCATTTGCCTTTCTCATCCCACATCTTGATGAACCTTTGTTCAGCTCCAACACCTTCTGCCCACGATCACTAAATTTAACATTTTAGGCTCCTGTGGAGGTAAGCAGGATTGTCCTCAAATGTATGGATAAGGAATCAGAAGCACAGACTGACTACAGAATTTGCCCAAAGTCACATTAAAAAAGCCCTGTGAAAACAGGAAATCAAATCTAAGGTCACCTTGTCCTCAGGCCTCTGAATTCTCATATAGGTACTGGTATTGGTGATTTTGCATCCCAAGATGTTTCTGCTGCTGAGGCAGGATGCATGTTCTGCACAGGATGTTCAGGCTCACAGCTTCACAGACCGGATTCCTTGGGAAATGATTTCCAGAAGGGACCAGTGGCTCAGAGAACTCTGCGTGAGGGGGCAGCTGCAAAGCTTCCCTAAAGGCTCTCTGTCAGTCTCAGCACCTTTATCGCTGATAACCAGCCCCCCACAAAAGGGTTCAAAATGGGGTACCTTGAAGCACCAACCATCCAAGACTCCAAGCCCTGCAGGGAAACTCAGAAACAGGCAGGAATTAAACAAGCTGAAGCCAGAGCTTTGGTGACCTTGTGCTGCACTGAAAACAAAGTGGTTAAAATGCTCGTAAGTCAACATCCCCATGAGGTATTAGTCCCTATTAACCTTCCCTCACCAGATGACTTTCCAGAAGCTCTCTTCAAGTCATAACGAGCTGCTTGTCTCCTGCTACCAGAACCACCCAGAGAGGAATGAGGCGACCTGACAAATATACTGCACTTTCCTGTTATCTTTGCTAAGTCTCTTGCATTTTTATATGGCACCTTAATAACCCCTCATTTCCATTACAAGTGCATGCTTTCCTTCTGCTTATCTGTATCTCTATACACTCCTTCTCCATTCCTGCAGCCACACTGCCTCCGGCTACAACCTGGGGAGCTCTTCAGAGCTCAGCAGGGTCAGGTCTGCTTAGCAAGCAGAGGACAGTCCTATAACTTAGGAGGTGGCAGGACGTGATTCACGGGATGGCGGTCTTCCATCTGCGTCAATATTGAACCCGGTGCCTTAAGTTAGGGGTAGGAGATGTAAACCCAGTGCCCTAATTTCATGGAGTCATTAAGAGATCGGCTGCAACTTTCTCAAGAGACAAACTCCTAACCTCAGTGCCCGGGGCCAGATTTCAGCTTCTTCGCTCTGCCTGCCTACATTCCCCAGGTAGTTACCATCAGATACAATGCTATTTGCTTCCTGTTGTGTGCTGTTAAGTGGTGGCTGCACTCCACCCCAAGGGGTGGCTGCATTTCAAAAGCAGGGGAGTTATTACTGCGTTTTCTGGCTGTAAAAGACACTGGGCTCTTTCTGGGAAGAAGAGAGCCGCATATAATCGGTGCTTCTTAAGGCAAATCCTATCAATACCCTCCCGGATCTGTGGGCTTTCAGGAAGGGCTAGCACCAGTGGAGAGTTTAGGTAACAGACCTGGGTTTTAGGCAGAATTGGGTATCTACAACCAAAGCAGTGCTCCTTGTAAAGCTGCAACCAAGTCCTGGAAAATGCAGAAATTCTGCAGACCTTCCGGCTGCGTTGCCTGAAGGTCCCTGGGCTTTGGTGAGCTCTGTAGCTGAATGCACAGAGAGAAACACCTCTGTGCTGAGCTAATGGCTTCTGCTGAATCCCAGGTGGGATCCACAACCTTTGGACTTCTGAGCCAAGGCCACCTTTCTCATTCTAATGCAAGAGGAGGTTTACCGCACAAATGCCATGGCAGCTTGTCAGCCCCAGTATTGCAAGATGTAGGGCCTCTCCATGGCATTCACAAACATCAGTTCAGCACCTACAGCATCTTCCCAAGTAGTCAAAGCCTGCAACAGTTCTCCTCCTGAGCAGAGGAAGGGGTGACTCCCAAGAGATGAGAGCGAAACTATCCAAGCAACATGTTTTAGCCACTACAGCTGTCAGAAAGAAGGGAGGAGAAGAGTAATAATTATCATCTCCTGTCCATGTCATAGCAGCATATCAAGAGGTTTCAAGATTAGTTACAACACGGTGGGAGGAGGTGGAAGGGGTGTCAGCTATTCTCTGGTCAGGCACTGTGCCCTCTACCTCCCTACCAGAGGGTAATGACATTCATCCCACCAGCTTATCAGACTGGCTTCTATGAGAAGCCTTTGCCTTTTACAGACCCCAGGGCTAGTCATTAATGACCTTGGACACACCACACCAAACCTCCTACCCCCATGATTTTGTTTCTGGATTCTGTCTGGGCTTGGGGAAGTGCAAGATGCTAAGTTCCCAGTCCTGTTAGAACTGGATTCATCTGTTTATGCTCAAAAGCTGAGCTTTCACCCAGCTCAGGAACTGTATGGTCATCAGTTGCAGGAAGCTGGGATCCTCCAGGCTGGAGGAGACGCTGAACAAGGGGTTTTCAAAATCACATTGTAGAACTGAGGGTTCCTGCGTTTTCCTTTTTCAGTTCTAGCCTTCAGTGACTTACTAACCTCATGATGCGCATTGACATCATGTTCCAGGACATTGCTCATACCTTTGGCTTGTAAGTTCATGCACATTATGTGATTTGCATAGTGTTGTATTTGGTAGTCTTCCCAAAGTGAAGCAGTGCTGCACAAGTTCTTGCTTAAGCCTTCAATCCAGCCAGGACTGCTCTGCAAGCATGCAGTTTTGAGTTCTCCCTGAGAACATGTTGGCTTTTTGGCTTGGCATATTAAAGTCTCCTCAGTTAGTAAAGTCTGGAAGCATCTAGAAGGTAAAGATTAAGCCAAAATACCCAGGGAAAGCTCAGATCAGCAAAATATGGTGCAGAAAAGGTTTGAGTGGTTTTGAGGAGGCATCTCATCAGCTGGTGCAAAGCTCAGTAGAAGATGGTAAAGCTGCATCAACTGAAAAGCCAACATTCTGCCTTTATGGATGCATTGGTATTTCAATGCTGTCTTGGCCTAACCATTTAAAAGGTGCCTGAGACAACATGCTTTCTTAGTTAACTGGTCTATAGGCATGAGGTGAGCTCATGTGGGGAATGGTATAAGAGGTTAAGGGAGACCAGTTATCAGAATTGTTGTGTCTTTTCAGAATTGCCTCAAGGGTTTGAGAGTAGCCCTGTCCTTGATAAAAATTCAATTTTCCTTTTCTATGAAAATTTATATTTTATGTATAAAAATTTATATTTTCATAGAATCATAGAATTGTCCATGTTGGAAGGGACCTTTAAAATCATTTAGTTCCACCATCAACCTAACACTGATTAAAAAAAATAATCATTAAACCATATCACTAAGCACTAAATATTTTGGTATATTCCCTAATTGCAAAGCAATTTGAACAGTTTAGTTTTCATTTTGGCACAGTGTAGAAAAAACACTGGCATCCAGGACAGCCAGGCTAATGCTGAGCTGCCCTTCCCCACCCAGCTCCTGCTAGAATGAAAGGCCATGAAGGAAAGTCTCCACATGGACTAAAGCTCCTCAGTCTCTAACCATGAAATCTTTTGGCTGATCCCACCCACCATCCTGAGGCAATGGGCAGAAAATGAAAGCTCATTCCTAGTCTCCTTGGCAGAGGCCAGAATTAGATAAGCGAGCAAAACCCAGATGCCCGGTGCCATATATCGAACACTGTCTCTAAGTGAGCTAGACTGCCTAGGAAAAAGAAGGGGGCCTCAGGATGGAGGGTGAGGACAATGTTTAGTTTAGATAGTGAAGGTCAGGGAGTATCTGGCCATGATGGCACTTTCCTACCTCCCAGCCACCAGCAGCTCTCCCAGTCAAGGAGGAGAAGGTCCTTTACTTGGTGCTGGTCCCACCACTAAGTGTGGGAGACTGTCATTAAGTGTAGACCTCTATTTTCCATGTTGTGAAAACGTAGCCCAGATACTGTCCAAAGTACCCTATAGTATATTCTATATGCCCCCTGAAATTCAGGGGCTTGCAATGCCTTTTGTTTTGCCATGGCCCTATGCTAAGACCTTAGGATGACCTTAGTCAAAACTTCTTGGCTGACCTCGGTGGCCTTGAGTCAAGCCTGGTCCCGTCTGCACAGGAGCTCATTTCCCAGTATAAGAAAATGTCTTTGGAGTAGGTCCAAGACGGACCACAGGGAAGAGGAGAGTTTCCTGGCCTTCTGCCATGCCCTCGAGAGAAGACATTCACAGGGCTGATCGTAGCCGGGTGTGGTCCCTTCGCTGGCCACTATTCATTGATTTCTCTCTTTCACAGCTACCAGGGAATCAGCCTTTGTCCATGCCATTGCCTCTGCTGGAGTGGCTTTCGCAGTGACCAGATCCTGCGCCGAGGGCTCGGCCACCATCTGCGGCTGTGACACCCGCCACAAGGGCTCTCCTGGGGAAGGCTGGAAATGGGGGGGCTGCAGCGAGGACGTGGAGTTTGGCAGCATGGTGTCTCGGGAGTTTGCCGATGCCCGAGAGAACAGACCAGATGCTCGGTCTGCCATGAACAGGCACAACAACGAAGCTGGAAGGACCGTAAGGACATTTAGTTTCACCTTTCTCCATCTCCCTTTAATCTTTTCTTACCTGCCACAAGGAACAGTGGGAGGGAGTAACTAAAACTACATCTGGGCTGTTTTACATCATGAAACAATGCTACCTGCCCTATCATAGTTCTTGTCAGGGGGTTGATTGATGTCCTTGACCTATGAAAGCTGTAAGTAAATTGACCCACCCAGATGTAAATGTCTACCTTGGAGCCAGTGTTCCAGATGTCTTTATTCTTTATAGAGAATGGATCAAGACAGACAGGTCTAGGACAGGATTTCATCTCAGCTTGAAGGAGTCATTTGAAATAGCTCAGTTAATGATGCCCTAACTGGGTCTGTCTGCCTCAGCTGGCTGTAAGAAGAAGGTACAGCCAGAGATGTCTGTTTTGTAGATATCTGAAGTTGAGAGATGAACTAGGGTTTATGGGGAGGGTTCAGCTGCTTAAACAAAGGCATTTTAGTATAAACTGAGATATCCTGAAGTATCTAGCCTGTTCTTGAGCTGCTACTGGGAAAGACTGAGACTCCTACAGGTTCTCTGCCAAATTTTAGTGATGTCTTAGACACCCCTGGAGCTCACAAATGGCATTAGATGCATGTGTTTAGACAACTGAATCCTAGTTTAAGTGCAACTGTCCATTCCCCTGGGACCACCCCCTTGGTCTGTAAGTTTGAGGGTGGGAAAGAGCAGGAGAGCATTTTTCACCACCCCTCTTCTCAACACTGTTCCATTTCCCAGGGAATATTTAAAGAAAATGAGAGAGAATGTGACTCTGGTGCCTCTTGATTAAACCTGGACCATGCCCCAGATCCAGCTACTGTGTTTTCACTTCAAACAGTTGCAGAGGAAAATGTATAAGGGAACTGAAAACATAAAGTCTTGCCCTAATCACAGTGACTCCCTCATACACAGTGAACCTTTTCCATTAGGTGGAACTATCCCAGCAAGAGGACGTTCTCTTTTTCATCTCAAGAATAGCCTGTAAATGCCAGAAGAATGTAATCTAAGGGAAACAATTTGTGAAATTAAATTACAAAGCTCTTACTAATGGAGACCTTACCACAGCTCCTGTGAGATAACAGCATTTTTTCTCACATAGTAAACTTGAGATAGTTTACCCCTCAGTGAAAGAAAGATACCTCACAATAATCAAAAGAAGGTCTTACACATGCCTAGGAAGATGCACAGTGAGCTATAACAAAACCACTACAGTTGCACTACAGTAGGAAACATCTGTCCTCAGGCAGCCTAGGACCTCAGTCTGAGCTCCTCAGGTGGACACCATCAAGCCCTGGTGGACTTATCCCTCCTTACACCACAGGAGATCTATTGTGAAATAGGGACTACAACACTTAAAAATGAAAGACCACTATAAACAAAAATTATCCGCAGTGAAGACAAATACAAGCAATAATGTGGTCTCCTCCTGCACTGGCCCAAATTATCCCAGGTGCCGTAAGGTATCAGGAATTGCTGGTGGCAGTTGCTGGGATAGATAATGAGATACTTAGGGCTGTGGAGAATATGGGTAGAGTGGAGTGGAGAGATTTGCCTTACAATGTGACTCCGTGAAAAAATTGAACTTTGAGCAAACAATCCTACAGTCACAGGCCTTTTTACTGTAATTCTTGTTCCTTGACCGTAAGTTATTTTCAGACATTTTGTAGATTTCAAAGATTAGACACCAGATGTTACATCATTATCTGAAATCCTACTGTTTCACAAAGCACTAGTTTTTTCCATTCTCACCATGCCAGCACTCATGGGGTAGCTCTTCCAGGCCTCCATGCTCAAATATTTTCAGCTAAACCTGAGCCATGGGCAATGTTTTATATTAGTTCCCATATGAACTCAAACCCTACTACCAGGCCAGAAGCTTTGATTAAGTTCAGCATGATTATGTGAACCAAACATTTTGTGGTTCTCTCTCATTGCTAATTACAACCTCCTTTGCGGTGGGTGATACTCCGTAAATAACCCAGGAAAGCACCTGGTGAACACCAAGGTGCTGATTCATGGCAAATCTTTTGGACTCAGACTGGCACTAGTCTGTTCATGTACCCGGAAATTTGCTGATCAGTCTGAAAATGCAGATTATCAAGTCAAGTTGCGTAAAGCCATCTCCCACCTCAGAATACTGGAGGGCAACACTGCTATAAACCTTTAGACTATTTTCATAGGAGGTGAAAGCAAATAGCAAATTTCTAGGATCAATAATCACCTTCCCATTTACTTCAGGGCAATGATTTACATCAAATTCTGAGCTTTTCCAAATCAAAAATAGGGTTTCTATGATTTTTTTAAATGCTTTTTTGAAAAATCATAAACCTTGCTTAAAAATGCTTTACTTTTCAAGTATCTTAACAGAGTTGCAGCAGGGCTAGAACTTTGTTTGCTTAAGTAAATGTGAAACATACATAAAAGACAGAATTCTGTGCTAGATGGTTAGGATGTTTCATATTTCTTTAATTTCCAATGGAATAGCTGTATATTTCATTTACGAAGGCATAGTTTTAGAAGATTTCTCTGTTCTTCGCTTCTCTGCATGGATGTATCTGAGTTGTGTTCCTGTGTGACAGTACTGCAATATTCACACGTTGGTAAAATAGAAGTTAGTATGCAGAAAAATCACTTCAACCCTTAGAGACAGCACTTGGTAGATGCTTAAAGTCGGAGTGGGAACTGGAGATAGTCACTGAAAAGTATAAAGTTGCAGAGGTTTTAGCTGCCTCAGATCCAGTATCTGTGCAGGGCACAGATTGGAGAATAAGGTGATTTTTGTCTGCAAGTGTGTGAATATATCTATGACAACACCTCAATTCTTTAGGAAGTCCTTGCTAAGTAGCAGCACACAATATGTGTTTTGATTCCAGGCTAATGCCTTCCTTTGTCTTTGCCTTTCCTCTCCTCTTTTTCAGTCTATTATTGAACTCATGCATCTCAAGTGCAAATGTCACGGCCTCTCAGGCAGCTGCGAAGTGAAGACCTGCTGGTGGTCTCAACCAGACTTCAGGGTCATCGGTGACTACCTCAAGGACAAGTATGACAGCGCTTCTGAAATGGTGGTGGAAAAACATCGAGAATCCCGCGGCTGGGTCGAGACCCTCAGGCCCAAATACAACTTCTTCAAGGCTCCAACTGAGAAGGACTTGGTTTATTATGAGAACTCACCAAACTTTTGTGAGCCCAACCCTGAGACGGGTTCCTTTGGGACCCGTGACAGGATCTGTAATGTCACTTCCCATGGGATTGATGGTTGCGACCTTTTGTGCTGCGGCCGCGGGCACAACACAAGGACTGAGAAACGGAAAGAGAAGTGTCACTGTATCTTCCACTGGTGCTGCTACGTCCGCTGCCAGGAGTGCATACGAGTCTACGATGTTCACACATGCAAATAAGACAGGCAAAACTCTTCGCTGGGCTCCAAGTGGAGAGACGGATTTGAGCCTACTTCCTCTGAGGTTGCAGACATGGGAGAAGTCTACTTTTTTGATATTAAAAGAATAAAAAACTTTAAAAAAGGCTAAAACTGGTTGGATAGAATAGGTCTCATGACTTCTGGGCTATCCTGAGGTTATGTCTGGCAGTCACACAAGTTATGCCCCAACAATGCCTCCTGTAGGAGACAGCAGTATTTCAACCAGCTGCGAACATGGAGCTGGAAAGAAGAGCATCATCAAAAGCATGGATTTGCTCTGCTCTCTCTCACCTGAGTGACTCATGTGATTAAGTGTCTTTTGAAAGACTTGCATCTTCCTAAATATCTCCTTTTCCCTCAGCCAAGCAGAGGCTGTGTTGGACAGCAGCACTAAGCTTTCTGAGATCTACCTACACACCCATATGAACAGATTCTGTCTATAATATGAGCAACAACATCAGCAGAAGAAATAAAAGCAGATAAATTAACAGTTAAAAAAAAAAAGCAAATACTCTTTTTCTTTTGCCCTGAAACCAGAGAAGTCTACAATTATGTCATAGAGTTCTAGAGTGGGCAGGCTCTTCATGTGAACTTTTTAGCATCGTAGTTTCTGCCAGATGTGACATAGGATTCAGTGACACCTCTAGAGAGGGAGGGAGGCAGAAGGAGAGGGAGAGAAAGAACTTCTGGTGGTTTCCTACAAATGCCCTGTTGACACACAGGTGATGTGCATGGTATGGAAAAGTTCAGTGCCTGGTATGTGAAGTGAAGAGGACTCAGTGTGTGTATTGAGGAGACAATTCCATGAACAGAGATGTTGCTCCAACTGTGGCCTGGTACATGGCTCAGCCAGTGAGTCTTCCTTGGAAACATGCAGCACGGAGTGAATTTCTTGGGGATGGACACTTACTGCTGGGCATAGCACATCCAGATCCTCAGCATCCCAGCTTGTAGAAGAGGAAAGGGAAAGTGTTTATCCCTCCCACCTCATTAGAGAATGACGTCACCCACAGTGGAAAGTGCACTTAATCCATCCGCTCGCTGCACCTCATGCTGGCTTCCCCCTGGGCACTTAGAAAAAGCCTTAGACCGCAAGTCTGTGGGGAACATGGCTCTGAAGGACTGCTTGTCACCCATTAATTTACATGATGGTGAACCAACCCACCACCGCCACCCCCGACAAGCTCCAAGAGTTTCGGACTCAAGCCAAATTTTGTTCCACACCTAGTTTCTACAGCCCTTTCCAACTCTCAAAGTGGCACAGATTAAAATGCACAAAACCCAGACTCTGAACCAGCCCAGAGGTTGGGCAAGTTTGGATGCAGAGCCAAATCCCAACTTTGCAGCGCTGGCCCATCTCTGCCGTTCACCTCTGACTCCTCATCTTTGCATGCTGCTCTACTTCTGATTTCAGATCAGGATCGCTGGTTTACAGAAACAGCTCTCACCTCCTCCGTGGGCATCTGGGCTTACTTCAGCTATGTGGGTGGGTTTCAGGCATGAATCTGAGCCCATCGCCTTGGTATTACAGCACTGTAACTCTGCTTGAGTTATTCCTGGTCGATACTTACATATATGAGTGATAATCAAGCATGGAGTCTTAGCCTATTTAGCTTCGGATGCACTTGTCCTGTGTCCTCTTTATTTTACCCATACCTTTGGGTCCCTATCCTGAAAAAAGGACAATGGCTTGGCATTTTTTGATTCCTTTTCAGTACAGGAAGAGAAATGGGGTATGATCTATCTCCCAGTGACCAATAAGACTCATGGTATGTTGGCTAATTCACACCTAGACATCTATTTAGAGAAATCAGAGCGCTCTTCTCTCCCTGCATGTCAGCTTATTCCCAGGAACCAAAGGAGTATGCAGAAGAAGCAGGGAACAAACAGAGCTTAATCCCATCAGAGAGAAAACGGGAGGAAATGATGCCTCCAAGGATTGACTCTGAGTCATGGCGTCTCCTGGGACTGCTCCTAGGCTGGTGTAGTTTATGCATCACCCATTTGCCTCAGGGCTGTGCCCAAGGGCACAATCTAGCTTTGCTTATTGATGGAGGCACTTCTATCAACGCTCTGCAAAAAAAAAACCAAAACCTACGATGAAATGAGAGCAGAGGCACAGAAGTGGAGGAAGGAGAGAGGAAGAGATCAAGAGAGACAAAGGAAAAACGGGGGAGAAAACCATTCAATAGCATCTGTACAGGTAAACTCTGCACCCAATGGATGGCCACACACCGGCTGGTGGAAAGCAATAGATCACTGAAAACTGAGAGAGAGATGGACCAATTAATGGATGCTTGACTGATTTTTTTACAATACAGTCTGGGAGAAAAGGAAATATGATCATTATGGCAAATTCAGAAGGAAGCCACTGTGGGTGGAAATTGTGTGGAAATTGCCACAACAACCAATATTGAAACATAAGCTGTCAGGAAAGCTGAAGAAAACCACATATGCAGTGGAGACATTGATGAAGTGGAAAAGATGGGACAAGGGAAGACACGACTGATTTACTTAATATGATACAGTCACAGCAAGAGGTGTTAGACATGTCCCACCAGCTACTTCTGTCAGTGAATGGTGCCCCAACAGCGAGGATGCAAATCATGGCAATTATCAATCCATTGACTCCAGCAGGATCACACCCACAACTACCTTCGTATTTTTAAGCAAGGCAGTTTCAGACTCCTCCTTTTCTACCGTAGTACTGAAGAAATGGGTTGAAGGATTTGGCTTCCATGCATGGAAGCTGGACTCGGACCCCAGCCCATCCATAGCATGTGGACATCCACCGTTTCTTCTTTTGCACCAGAATCAAGCCCAACATCACTAGTAGACAAAGCTCTTCAGGAAACATGAGAGGAAACACAAACTAGGCATTTGCTGAGCAATTGCCTCTTAAGGTGAACAAACAGATTTTGACTGCAGCAGTGGAACTTATTTCATCTGGCCATGTCATCTGGTCTGAGCTATTTATCTAGTTTTCTGCTAGGATCAATGGCAAGAAACAAACAAGTCCAGAAGATGATTCATCATGGCCTAGGATGATATCTAAGCTATGCTTGGTAAATTGCCCTCTGGATGTACCTCTGTTTTTCCTCTGACTTTAGCTGATGAGCTCAGACTAGATGATGAGCTCATAGATGGGTATATAGTCTGATGCTGTGAAGTCCACCATGAGTCAAGGAGGTGAAGCTACAATCTGATCATCAGCTGAGATGGGCTGGAAGTTGTAGTGCTTTGTTCAAAGCTGGGATCAGGCTTGAAACACCTCAGTGGTCTACCCCATTCATGGAATTTTTAACAAAGCCTATGCATACTTGTTTGGTTTTATTATGTAATTAGTTATCCACCATGGTGATGTAATATAAGGGGTTGAGCAGCTGCTACTAAAGTCAATGAAAAAAGACTACATGAATTCTGTTAACCACCCCAAGTGCATCTAAGGGTCCTAGCCCTGGTTCTGACTCTGTCCACCCATGAGGAGGGAAGAGGGAGAGCCTGCCAGGGTTCTGGGAGCATGCTGAGTGCTATCTCCCGTGGCTTTGGAGGAGGGACTTGGGCCACCACCCCCTAATATGCATGAATTCAGGAAGCGTCTTTGGAAAACTAAGATCCCGCTCCACGGCCTACACTGAGTGTCTCAAGTCAAGGTCGCTACTGTACTGGTATGAAAGACTGAGTCAACGATGAAGGAGGTGACATTGCTCCCTATATACCGTCATGCCTACATTGGCCCTCATTTAAGAGATGGTTTAAATACAACCCAAAGCCTCCTTCTGTTTCAGGTTCTCCATTCTGTGAAAACAATAGGGTTTTCCTTACTGAGGGTTTCAATCAATAATGTAAGCATCTGGTGACATTTTAGGGGTCCTACAGTATCCTGTTGGGACCCAGCTGTTGCTTCAATGACATAGGACTCTCACAAGTCTTGAATCTGTTCAGATATGTCCCAGACTGTAGGGTGTCCAAAATAACATGAGAAGCCTATGTGTAGAGGGTTGAATTGTGTGTTTGCCTGCAAATGTGGGGGTTTTTGTCAAAACTTCCCCTACACCTCAATTGAGTTGGGTGATTTACCAGTCTATAGTCAAAGAAAGGAGGTCATTCATTTCCCAGAAATGGGAGCTGGCTAACTCAACCTCCATCATCCATGGTGCCCTTCCCTTTAGTCTTCACTTCTACGAGGTTTGCCCTCAGGCAGGTGGTTTGTATCAGGGATGTGTCTGGCAGTACCAGGGAAAAGGGAGAAGATATCATCCAACCAAGTAATACAGACGTCAAAAATAAAATAAAAATAAAAAAGGAACATAATTCCATCCTCTTACATGCTGCTATCCAACCTTTCCTTTAGCTGAACAGATGGGTTTGACGGGCCCCATCAGTTCCACATCCAACCTCTTTAAAGACAGTGGAGTTACCTGCAAGGGGTGAATTTGGCCTCATCTCTTTTCTTTCTATGAAAGAAATGGAAAGTTTTGGAGTGGGTGGGGTTTTTTTTCTTGTTTTGGTTTAGTTTTAGAATTTGGGTGTTTCTCTTTCTCAGAGAAAACAAAAACATGGGGAGGGAAATGCATGACATTTCTGCTGCTTGACCCCTCATGCGTTTCTTTTGGTTAAGTGTCATGCTCAGCACTGACAGTCTTCTCCAAAGCATTTTGAAGTCTCCAGAATTGTTTCCAGTCCTTACGAGGGGCTTCATGTGCAGAACTAAAGCAGTCAGGATTTAATCTTGGGAGAGGACTGCAGAGACAACCAGGCCACAAAATGCAATACGGCACAGAAATCTCTTGAGTTAACATCAGCCACATCAACCCTGAAGACAGAAGTGCTGTAGTCTTAGCTGAGCACTGCAGGACTTCTGTTTTAACAAACCTCAGAGACCAATTTCTTCTTCCACTCAATCTAAAATATTGTTGGTGTTTTCACAGCATTCAGGTAAATTGTCACAGAGATGTCCATGAATTATAATACATATGTGTCCATATGCTTGTCGTGCTCCCATCCTCAAATTCCAATACAGAAGAAACGCTATGAGCTTTGGGTCTTTTTTTTAGCTTCAAAGAGAGGTTGAAATTCTGGGGTTTGGTGTTCCTGGGGATATTCAGGGTTACAGCACGAGCGCTCTGCAAGAGCTAGGAGTTGTGAATCCAGTCCTAGGTTTTGCACTATGGAGATTACTCCAGGCTTCCCTTGATGTCTTAATGCTTCCCACCATTGCTTTGGGAAGGTAAAACAAGGGCATGCAAAGGCACCAAATCAAACTGCCCTGCAGACACCAGCCATTGCACCTGCCTGTAGGAAAATGACTCCTGGTTCTTCCAGAGACCTGCTCCAGAAAGGCTGCTGAGAAGGCAACTGTCTGCCATCAGTGCGATATCAAGAGTGGGATGCTTGCTCAGATCTCTCAGTCATGTGCCCAAGCAGCTGTTTGGATGAGAAGTTGTAGAGACAGAGTTAGACAATGGGAGAGAAGGTGGGCTGGGAGGGAGGAAGTCTCATGGTAGGAACTTCTTGGTATGGGAGAATCTCTGGGCAGCAGCAGTGGGATCTGTCTTGATTTTTGCTAAACTGTTTTCTTTGTGGCTTCTCCCCCGCCATGCTCATGTTCCCTGCCTTCTCTTGTGTGCTCCAACAAAAGTTGCTGATCTGCAATTCATCACTACTCAGCAAGGTGACAGGACCCTCCTGCCTCAGGCCTCTGCTAACAGCTGTGGGGTGCAGATATTTCCATTTGGTGGTAAATGGAAGATCCTGTGGCCTCCATTTTGAGATAGAGGTTTTAGTCCTCATTCCTAACACTTCCAATGGACTTGGGCAAGTAATTCTGCTCCCACTTTGCTGAAGTTTACAGACATGTCTTTGGTGCATCTCCACCTTGAAGGGGATATTTTATGAAGCACAAATGAGAGGCCAGTAGTTACCTACTGGACAATGGTACCTGGGGTGGGATTCAGAATACAGAGTGAGATACTTAAATTCAGGTGTGTTCGTGTGAGCTGGGTGCTTAAACTCCCAAACAAGCCTAATGATAGGCTCCATTTGACTAAACATAAAATTTAGGGCTGGAATGAATTCTTGAAGATGCGCCAGGGTATCCCACTGGCTTCTAGAAGCCTCTCTGGAAGAGTGTGGACTTCTCTTAAGTCCCATGGCATCCATGCAGATGCTTCAGGGCATCTCACATGGGAATAGATGCTTATGCATGAGCAACTCAATTGAGCTCTTAGTCCATAAGCACTGGAGGCTGAAGAATAATTCAGCTGGACAGATATAAGTGTCCACAGTGTCCACTGTGGGGTAAACTGAACAACTCTCTGAACTCCACTGACTGTGCTGAGTAGATATCAGTCAGATAAAGGTGTTTAGATGTCTAACTCACATGGAGATCCATGCTTGTGTGCTGCATGATACATGCTACAAACATGTGTCTTCATCTATGACCTGGATCCCTTTCCAGATGCCTAACTCTCATTTCTTTCAAGACTTTAAAATGGAAAACTGTGTATGGGCTCAATTCTGCTCTCACTTAAACTGATATAAATCAGGAGGCATCACTTCCATAGCACCAGATTTACAAGTGTATCAAAGGGAACAGAGGGTGGACCTATTCTGTAAGAACAATTATTTGATTCCACTTTACTGACTGGTATGTAATGGGTTTGACCCCAGGAACATCTCTGCTCCTCCTGTTGGTGAGCACATAATGAAAATGGGCAAGTCCCACCAAGTCATCTACAGGTATCCTGCTGTTATGTGAATACCATCCAGATAGACAAAGCTCCTGAAGAACAACTATCACAAGGGTCTTTTCCTCATGACTTGACCTCCTCCTCTGACTCTCTAGTCCTTGCTTTTCTTATACATGTTCGATGGGCCAAGGGAGGTCTTGGACAGCCCTGCATAGAAGTGGAGAGTGGGGATGGTGTGAGGAGAAGCTTTGCTCATTTTCCTTTCTTTTCCAAGTTTCTTCTTATTTATTAGTATTTATTTATTTCTTGTCATTCATTCCACTCCACCAGAAATCCTGAAGGCACATCTTCTCAGACATAGGCTAGCAAGCAGCTGAGTGTCACCCATGTTTGTAAGGGAAGGCACCATCATGTCAGAGTTTCTTCCCAACATGCACTTGTCACCCGCTGCTACCACTTGGAAAGCAAAAGAGGCGTGAGTCTTTCCAAGCCAGGCTCCCCAAACCTTAAAAACCTCCTGTGTATGATGAAATCCTCCCCACTGAAACCTTGGTTCCCAGTGGTGTGCATTCCTCCAGACCCAGTTGCCCTGCTGCCCGCCTGTCCCCTACTGACTGCAGCTAAGCCTTGTGCCTCTTAATCTCAGTGGAGAAACACTTGATCTATCTCTTTTGGCATCACTTTCTGTCACTCCCAGGACAAAACCTGCCCAAACAAGACCTGTCGTAGCTTTGGACTCTCTGACAAGCCCACCAGCAGTGTGGAAGACATAAAACACAGACCTGTAGCACCCCAGGGGATTCCCCCATGGTACAAAACATGCTTGTCCGGCAGTCAAGGACAAGTATCTTCTTGTGGGTGGGTTTTTTCACTATTTCTTTCCCTTCCCACAGACTGTCTGCCTGATTACATCGCCTTCTTCAAAGCTACATCACTGTCTGTAACCCTTCCCCAGCCTGCCCCTGCCCTCACCCCACCTGAGCACCCCTTTGTACAGATTGCATGTATGATACAACCTGAAATTCCAAAGCTATTGTACAAAGTAGGATTGTCACCTTTTTTTCCTTAGTATTTTGTTAAGTCTGATGATTTTTTTATGATTATTTATTTTATGAATAAATGTATATATTAGTAAGAGTATATATTTGCGGAAATAACTCATCGGGACAGTGTTGTTGCTCTGCTGTTGTGCTTGTGACCTCATTGGCTTTTACCCTATTTTCTACTGACAGCACACTAGCAATGTCTTGTAACTGTTTTTTGTTACCAGTTAAGTTTGATAGATGTGTTAACTTTATAATGAAAATTAAAAAAAAAAAAAGGCATTAATTTTAACCTGTGTTTGTGTATTTTTCCAACCATTCCACAGTTTTGATGGGATGGTATTCATATCATGGCCTGAAATACAGTTGGGGAGAAATAGTGAACAAATATATCTTCCTCTTGTGGGACAGAAGTTTGGGGTTTGGAAGAAGAGATCTGAGCTGGCAGCATTTAACCCATGCCCAGCTACTGTGGTAGATGACAACCCAATCATGAGTAAAACATGTACACAAAAAAACCCCAAAACCAAACCATGCCACAAGTCCATTTCTCAGCATCTGTAGGACAAGGACCCTCCAGAAGTCTGTCTGTAATGTGAAGAAAGGTGACCAAAAGAGAGGTTTCTTGCTTCAAATGCAGGGAGGACAATGACCAATTATGTGACTACTGAAGGCTGAGAGCTGATACATGGTGAGCCGCTACCACCTCTGACTGTTGAAAACATTCTTTCTCCAGAGCAAGAAAAGGGCAACATGGGCAAGACATCACTTTTCACAAAGTGCCCCTGGAAGGTCCTCAGAAATTTTGTGTTGGTTCTGCCATTTCCTACCATTTTCTTCCTCTATTACTACACTAGGTTGGGAGCCTGCAGTCATTTAACCACTAAGGCTGTAATCATGCTGGAAAAGTGAATAGATTGCAAGGACCAAACATCAGGATACAATTAGGGGGAGACACTGATGACAGGCAACATGAGGGAACCCATGTTGTTCTGTTTATTGGAACATGGTTGCCTCTCCATTGCACCTACCATGGCTAGCATGGTCTGGGCACAGAGAAATCTGCTCCCAGGAAAGAAATCCTGCACCAGTCTATTCCATTCCTCCCTCCGTAGTGAGGATGGGTTGCCTGCAGGGGTGATGGGTTGGCTGCAGCGGTGATGGGTTGGTTGTAGAGGAGATGGGTTTCCTGCAGAGGTGATGGGTTGATTGCAGAGGAGATGGATTTGCTTCAGAGATGATGGGTTGCCTGCAGAGGAGACAGATGCTGCATTTCCATTATTTCCATGTGCCTGTTCATGTCCCAGCACACTCACGCAAATAGAAACAGATCAGATCCCACAAGTCTTCTTCTGGCCTTCAACATTCACTTAAGAAAGGTTCAAGACACCCAGTTTTATCCATCATAGACTTCTATCTCCTCTAAGACCACCCTTGATGACTCCTTTATAGCCAAAGGAGGGACCTGAGCACATCCAGAGATTTGTTTCACTTATTTAAGACACACACTCAGTTGGTACAAATCACCTTCCAGAGACATCTCTTTTTCTACAGAGACTCTAAACGAGCACATCTACAAAGGAAAAAAAAAAAATCACCTTTCCTATGAGAAGGGACTGGGAGGCAAGTAGCATTTTATCTGAGATGCCTCAGATAAAATATCCCCCCTGCAAACACACACCCACACCTTGCTGTGAGTGACACAGGTCAAACACCACAGAGAGCTTTCAGCATACCGGACTCAGCATATTTTCCAGGAATAAATGATAAACATTCTTATTAAAGAGCACTCGAGATAAGCTTGTTTGTTAAGCTGTGTTGCCTGCTTTACCAAGTTTAAGCAAGAGCCTCTTTTTTTCTGGTTTAAATAGGAAAAACTAAGAAATGAGTGGACATCTCAGTTGCTCTTACCTTATACATGCTGTTGACCCCTACTGACCCTTTTATGAACTTAAGAAGAAAATCTGGTGTTGGTAACACATCGCTGCTTCATGACCTGGACTTTTCATCATCAGGGAAACCATAGAAGTCTTCTCTTTTGCAGAATAGTCCTTTTCCCCTCTATGGGATGTACAGTCTAAGGTCACATTTAGCCATGGCAATGGGCTTTGCTCGTGACAGCCTGGGTCATAGAAGTCACCTAAAACGGTTCTACTACCAAGGGCAGCTATTTGGTACACAGAACCGAGGGTCTAACCTCGTTCCCAAGCATAATTTAAGGATTGATGTGCACACAGATCTTGATGCAGAGAGGTAATTAACAACCTAACTTCTTTGTAATCCACAGAGTTGAGAGCTCCATGTGTCTTTGAGAAATGCTGCACTGAACTTGGCCAAAGGTTTTGGTTCGCAGCAAAAAATCAGTCCTGACTACACTAGTCCTAAGTAAAACCATGTCCACATTCACATGCCACATTGTGGATAGTGCTATATCATCTCTCCTGACTGCTTTCCATGCATGGGCTTCCTAGCCACATACAAACACTAACTCAAACCAGTCTGGGATGTGCCAGATCTATAGCGCATGCATAAATTGGTCTATACATGCAGAGTGAGCCCAAGGCTTCTAAGAGCCCTCAGAATTCTTGTGTTCCACTCTGTTGGAAACGAACCACCCATAGACAGACAAATCTGCATGTGAACAAGGCATCCAAAGTCTCCACAGTCTTGCAGACTTGCCACACAGGCTTCACAAGGAGTGGGATTCAACTCACAGATTCAAAGACACAAATGTAGGCCCCCACAGAACCCCAAATAGACATATCGATGCCCTCTAGGCATTTTGATCTGAAGTATTCTGCCTGTTCTCCAAGTCTTTTGCAGGTCTCTGTCACACCTGGCAGCTCCAGGAAGATGTCTTAAATACAGCCAGTCATGTCAAAAGGCAGTAGACACAAAGTGAATTGAGCCCAATTTGCCTGAATTTGAGGTCTGACTTTCATGAAGTCTAACAAGGGATTCATTTCACCATAAAGTCTGAGTGCTGCCTTATATCATTTAGGACATCTGCAAAACCATACATGCTTGGCACATGTAGTGCTACAAACTCTTTAGGAGATCCATGCCCTTCTGGATCAGCAGGAGGATACCCAGAGGAATTACACTAAGATACCGTAGATGGTACTGGACACCTGCCTTTAGTCAAGGACATTGAAAAATCCATCTCCACTGGTTGTAATGGGAGCTTGGACTCTGAGCACATGTAGACAGCACACCACATATTGCTGCCTCAATGTAGGTGTCTTAAGCTTCAAGCTGAATCCCGCTTGAGCAATCAGTCCAATACAGCATCCTTTGAAGCTGCGAAAACCAGCTGAAAGCAATTCCTAACCAGCAGCTAACCAGGCCATAAAGAAATAAGCTGTGACCAATATAATTTGAAAGCTTTGCCATCTCATTTCTACCCAGCCTGGCTTTGGAATTTGCTTACTGATCTCTTTTATTTGCAGGTGTGGATTTTTTTTTTTCCCCATCATACAGTCATTTGGAGGCACATAGCCAGATTTGCATTCCACAGGGCTACAATCCGGTCTGGGATTTGCCTGCGAGTGTCAACAGGTGAAGTGTTAACTAATGAACTTGGTGGGAGTGTTAAGGTGAGGTCAGCTTAGTTTCTCTGCAAGTTGGTTTCATGCAAGGACAGCAAGGTGAAATAGACTTTAACAGTGATCTAAAATAGATGTATGCTCTGGACCTTTGAAACCTTGTTCCATTCTCCTTAGTTCATCCCCAACAACCCAAATTTCATCCATTCTTTTGTCAAAGAGGACGTACAGCACGGCTGGGTTGATTATGTCTCACCAGGCACCCGAGCTTTGAGAAATACAATGGGTTTATGATATTTTTACCTGGGATATATAAGGCCGTGGTCATTCTCAATTCTGCAGCATTGACGTGTGTGGGAAACAGCAGTGGTAGTGGTGGTGTGCCAGCTTGTTATAGGGAGAATTTCTTTCATGCAGGCATCCAAGGAGAGTCTTGAACCTGTTTTTTCTGTCCTAATCAATGCTGTTGGGTTATGCAGGCAGCGTCTTTCATCCTAGGAATATCAAGATCTTTATGCAAAATGGAATAACTTCAGTGAGAAAAGTATCCCAGAACAGTCACACAGCAAGGACAACTGGCAGCATATGGAAATCTCAAGTGCAAGCCTCCCCTACCTATCAGAGACTTGAACCCACAGCCAATACCCTGGCTGAGTCAGCAGCCGTTTCTGAGTGACTGATAGCTCCAGTCTCGTCTTGAGCAACCTCACTGGAATTCTGGTTTCAACAAACTGCTGCTTTCGAGAGAAAAAATGCTTCCTTTGAAATGCTTTATTGGTCTGTGTTCTTCGTGCTGCTCCCTCAGAAGCACTACACCTGAATTCTAAGTGCTCTCAAAAAGAAAGAAGTAACTTGGGTCCCACCCACCCTGTTGACCCAAGTTCACAGCAGAAACTTCACAGTAGCCTTTGGCTAGTCAATGTGGATGATGCTGGGTGAGCTTTTTGACAAAGACTTATCCCTTTGCACCTAGACTGGGATGAGGCACAGCCCCTTCAAACACCTAACAGATGGTTACCCATCTGTTCAGATGGTTACACCTAGCACACTTCTAACACAGTCCAGAATAGCAGACCTGACTGTGCAGGAGATTTCTCTCAGACGTGCTTTTGGCAGTGTCAGTTGGAATAGTGGGGTGTCCCAATGGAGAGGGCAGGAGAAGTAAATAGCCCTGAAGCGGGTAAGGGAAGGACTTTGACTGATACTAACAGCTAAATCAATAAGCACACTTGTTACTGGTTCAACCCTGGGGAGAGAACACCATCCCCCAGGCACCTCAGTCAGGGAGGAGATTGGCACATGGAAGGAGGGCTGGAAAGGAGCTACCCTTTAGTCTTGTTAATGAATGATAACTGAATGGTCCTCAAGAGCTCTGAATAAGTTCCCCTGCCTTCCCAGCTGCTGTTACAGGCTGGCAGGGACTGCTCGACACACCTCAGTCTTAGCAGCAGATGTTGTTCCTGCAGGAGAAGAAGAAGGTTACACATTAAAAGGCAGCAGACGCTCCAGATTCATTTATGGAAAAAAAAAAGCACAACCGAAAGGCTGGCTGTGCAACTTTGTTGATTTTTTCCCCCCTCCCCTTTAATTAAGATGTTTCGATATTTGAGGAACACAAGGAGATCTGGGCAACGTTGTTATTATGATATTGTCAGTCATGATCACTTTCCTGTGTCGGTGTCTCTGGTGCTCGTTCGGCTGAAGACCACCTCTAGTGCTCAAATAGAGAACAAGGTGGTGGACCCTGTTCTAAAGAACTTCCAGCCCAAGTAAACTGTTTCTGACTAACCCTGTTTACATCCATCAGTGATGCTGATAAATAAAAATATCTCCTAGCCATGACCTTAGGCTGCCTGAGACAGTTTGCCTGTAGACACAATAACCATACCCAAAGAGGCCACAAAGTTGTGTGCATCACACAGATGTCTTGCAAGTGATCTGAATGCACAAATATCATCAAGTTAGGAACAGTAACAGTGCCTGGCTTAACTAAAGAAAAGTGAGGTCGACCATTTACCATCATTTATCAAACACGTCATGTCAAGGAAATTACTTTTTTCACTTGTGGGCTTGGAATTAGTACAAACCAATAAAAAAAGTTACAGTTCTGCTGGCTCACCAAGCATGTGGTTATACCTTGCTGGCAAAAAGAAGGTGGGAACTGCTCTGTAAGCAGAGGCCATAGGGTGCAACCTGGCGTGATCTGCAAAATAAATCCTTCGAGCATCCAGGCCTGGAGAGACAATAGGTCTGAGAGGTGAATATAGAACAAACATCCATCATTTCTCATAATATTAAAAACTAGGAGACATCCATGGTAATTAACAAGTGGAAAACAACAGAAAAGAGTGTTGCTTTTCACGGGACATAGTTTGACAATAGAAATCTCTACTGCACAGAGGTGTAGAAATAGAAATTTACCTGAGTTTAAAAAGGAACAGGAAAAATTCATGACAACGTTTTACAGTCAAAGACACAACTCCTCAACCAGAAATCACAGCCAGAGATTGCTGGGAGTTGGACATAGGCCAGTCAAGGTATCATCCTGTGTTTGTCCTGTTCTTCTGCTCTTCCCCAGGCACCTACAGTTGGCCTCTGTCAGAGACAGGAGACAGGGCCAACACAACCTGCTGTCTGATCCAGCACAGCTGATCGTATATTCATTGACATGTAAATGTCCATGAAGCAAACTTGGGAGAGACGAATATTCTTTCTACACTTCAGAGGGGAAGTACTTTCAGGAAAAAGGTGGTTTATTCTTTCAGTCTGGCTAAAACACCTGAAAACAGTGGTCATTTCACTTGACTTTAAAAAGATTAAGTCTGACAAATAATTACAGTCAAGGGAGAGAATGGGATACATCCAGCAAGTGATTTGCATGCCAAACTTTGGGTGCCTGTTTTAAGAGATTAATCTCCCCCTAGGGTTGACTCTTCTCTCCCTTGGCTACAAAGCAAGCCTGGGCTGACTAACTTGGACCTGGGCATCTAACTTTTAGAGCTCTAAATTAAGGCTAATGAAACCCTCCCAAAACTGCAAGCCTCACCTCAAAGAATCTCAACTGTGAGGCAGAACATAGAAAAAGCACCAAAAAAGGGCATTAAACACTAAAGAAAATGAATATAATATTTCAAATTTGTTCAAAATTCAAATAACTGAATTTTGATGCCAAAATTTCCCGTGAACCCCTCAGGTTTACATTCTAGCTCTTGGTTCAACAACAGTTCTCCCTGAGAATTTTAGACGTCTATACGAATATTTAGACGTTTTCCATAAAAATGAAAAGCTCTTGATAATCACAGGACCTGAAGAGTGAAGGCCGCTTCTAACTAGGGAGAGACTTGTAGCTGAAGACACCTAAGCAAATTTAATTTCTGACCAAAAAATGGCCTTACTGTCTGTCCAGACCATGAAACAACATATCCTTAATGGGAATAATATGAACAGACTCTACTTAGTTGCTGAAGAAGCACAAAAGTGTTGAGTTGAGTCAGCTGGATTTTGACTTTGTGGCTAGAAGGAATCTAAGTAGTTCAAACCCAGCACTCATCTTGCTAAGCCTTCCTTAGCAAGGAGTCTTCCAGAGTGTGCCAGCAGTGGTGAGTAGATTCCTCTTTCAGATCCAAAGTCATAGGAGCTGTTGTCTTTTCACTTCCACAAGTGAAGAGCTTCCTGTCAGATTCAGGAGCTGGTTGTAAATCTGAATTGGGGGTGACTTTCAAGAGGAAATTTAAGGGGCTGTAACTCCGCAAGTGCCACAAATTCAACTCATACTGCAGTTTTTAAAGACAAACTAGGAATATAAAGAAAATCCTTTGGAACTTTTTGCTCCTAACCTGCTTTAGCCTGACTACTAATCAGAATAAAATGATCCATCCCGTTGAGAAATTAAGTCAGTTACAACTTACAAGGACAGAGGAAGTTGCACTTATTTATTCCAGGTCCATGACCTCTTAGTGTCAGAAATGTGCAATTTTCCCCTTTTGTTTGGAATATTCCAAAATGTCAGACTGACACAGTGAGCTTGAACTGTAAACTTCTCAGAATAAATAGGAGCACAAGTTGCTTCTGACTCCAGATCGTTTGAGTATAGATTATCTGAAGGATGAAATGCTTGGGAATGAGCACCAATGCATGTTGGAAATGAGTCCTCTGTAGGCTTGGTCTCCGTGCTTTAAATTCATGGCTGGAAGTTCTTTGACTAGTCCACTCCATCTTAGGCACTCTCCATTTTGAAACCCCTTCATTAAAGGCCATCTCTTCCATAAAGCTCCTCTGACCTCCCAAGTGACCTTCTTAGTACTAATCTTTCAACAGTGCTGTCATGTATAGCCATGGGCAGACAAAAACCTTTAATTTACAAATCTCAAGAGAATATTTATTCCAGTCTTCTCAACCCAAGGAGATACATCACAATCCACACCTGAAGCAGAATATCTCTTGAGGTGGTGTAAAGCCAACTCCAGGCAGAAGATGTTTAATAAAGAGTTTCAAACTGTAAAGGGGCATTTTTCCATATAACTTAAGTTCCAGGTTTGTCTTCCTTGTTCACCAGGGGAGCATGGAGAGACATCTGGTGGCTGAATAATTTTCTGCAAGCAAACACATCCTCTCAGGATGTGTCTTTGATAGGGGGGTGTCTCAAGAAAAATGTGTATCTTCAGAGACACCATGGTGTTCAGTTTACTGGAAGCACCATCACGCACCGTCACATCTCCCGCTTCAATAACAAATCTGCCATCTGTTCACTGGGGCAAAAAACGTGCCAAAAACGTGTCTGAAAAAAACAACAGAACTCTTCTTGATGCCTCAAACACTGGATTTCACTGGAAGTTGCTGACATAACTGAAATGAGCTGGACATAGCATAGTTCTCACCTCTTATTCCACTGAGACAATGGTAGAATGACTGCGGATTTGAACAGGGGGCAAGTCTAGGTCTGTAATGTTTGTGCAAGAGCCCTCTTGTAACCATCATATGCAATTCCTTTTGCTCTAAAAATTCTATTACCTACCACTTGAGCTCAACAGTCAGTACCCTGGGGAACACACATGAGCAATTGCATAAGCATTACTCTGGTAGCAGGCAATGGCCAGCAGGTGCACATTGTCCCTTGCCCTGCAATGCCACAGCCACAGTGTTCAGCTGTTATGTTCAAACAGAGCCTGAAATGTCACAATTATAGTGTCTCCATTGTGCTAGGGGCTATACAAATACAAAAGGGCCCAAATCTCAGAGGTATGTTGCACAGCCTCAGTGCAGCAAAGGTGTTCAGTGGAGTTGGTGCTAAGGGGTTTGATGTTGGAAAGGTCTCAAGAAAAATCTTTTTTTTTTTCCATTATAACACAACCAAAGGTGGCTACTGTGTATGCACTTAACAATAGGCATTCAGGAGTCCATAAATGTTAAAAATAGATAGGAAGGATCAATCATGTGAAACATTTACAGAAGAATAAAATTACCTGAGTGGGGTGTTGCAGATAAACAGGGAGCAGAAAATCTTATGAATTCCAGTCATGGTTTCAAGCCCATATCTCTCATTCCAGCCCTCTCTCTGCCCTCTCTCATTTCATCTCAGAGGACATACAAAGGGTGGTGATCAATCAGGTCTTAATTTCTCTTTTTCTCAACAAAACATTGTCAAAAAGAAATTTTTCTCCCACCAGGCTTCATAAGAAGCTCTTCTTCTGCTTGGTAGCAGAGGTTCAAGTGAGGCAGAGGGTTAATTAATACCTGAAATAACTGAAAGCTTGCTAAAGAGAAGAAGCATTCAAGCCTGCAGATGGAAAGTAATCTGAGAGAGGCACTGTCAATAATTCCTCCTAATCCTCCTCTGCACGACCAGTATGGAAACCTTCTCAAGATACTCAGATGTTTGGTCAGTGGCATTGCTGGAGAGGACAGACCTTCACTGGTTGTTAGTCCCTCTAGACTCTAAATCTGAAGAGTCACCAGCATAGGAATTTGTTCTGGGATTGTCTGCTCATGGGATGAAATAAAAAGCAAGAAAAGAATTACCAAAACATTCATTCTGTACTGTTGCCTCACTTTACATTGTTTTCCCGTGGTTCTTGCCAACTCAAGAACCAAAGTACAGCACAGAGCTGTTTGACTATTGCTGTCCCTGTTTGGCTATGGGATTCCCTGAGATACACGGATCCGTAAGAGCTGCTTAGTACTCATCACCATGTTCCCACAGTGACATACACTGTGTTCATCTGTGTTGGACAAGGTTTTTAGATCAGCTCTTCAGTCATGTCAGCAGGCCAAAAGGGACACCTCAATGATGGGCCAACCTCCTCATGAGGTCACGCCAGACATCAACAGTGAAACCATGACAACAGTTCTCCATGGTTTTCCACCACTATTTCTTTTGATGCTGAATTAACACCTACAAAAATTCCCTGAGTCAATTTTTCTTCAGGCAAGTTGGAGCACTTTTTTGTGCCAGGACCAGGTTGGTTTCCTCATCAACTGTAGACTGAACTCATGAGTGCAACTGAAACTCTATCCTACCAGTGATGCCTCCCAGTGGTGACATTTGATTTTGATTACTGAGAATACAAAAATTGGGATGAGATTTACTGTACAGGTTGCCTTCTCTGAGCTGCATGCCTTCACCATGTCCACTAAAGCCAAAGATCTCAGATATCAGGATAATTAACCTACACTGCCTTTCCAGCTTTGTGACCACAGCATACAAACAGCTCATGATCTGTCCACATCTTCTCTATAATGTGCACTTATCTTTATTTTACAAATGAGGAGAAGAAGCACAAAGAAACCAAAAGATGAGTCATTTCACCTGACTTCAGTCCTCTCAAATTTAGGTATCAAGTCTTTTTCTGCCCTCAGCAGAGACAGATGGGCACATCTCACTCTGCAAGGCCTGCTGAAATGAGACTTTGATTTGCCACACCTTGAGCTTACAGCCTTGCTCTGCCCCTGACATGGATGGGATTAATCACTTTCTAGACAAACAGATCTCTTTAATTAACTGTAGAAGGTGAAAGCCTAGCTTGGATTAGACGTTAATTTTTAATAGATAATGTGAGATGAGTCCCACATCAAATAAATTCCCCAGTGCTGCACAAGGAATTGCATCACAGGGACTGAGTCCCCTCATCCCAAAGGCCAGTCTTTCAATCTTATGCTTGTGAGATGCCTTTCGGCAACAAGGAAAAATATGCAATCCATGTATTGAGTAGGGATCGGCTTTGCAACACACTGACCTTGCAGGCCATGCTCTCCAGAGCTGTCCATTGACATTCTTAGGAACTATATCTCATATATAGCCAACCTATACATATTATTGTTGCTGGAAAAGTCCCCTGAGGTTCATTCTGAGCATAGCTTGGTGAGATAAGGCTCAGCTTACGTCACAGCTAAGAGGGTGAAAACCATTTACCACCACAGGGCACAATCTAATCTACCTACTTCATTTGTCTGATCTCTCCTAATTTTGACTAATCTAGATGAGAAGAAGATCTTGTGTACCCAGGAGCAAACCTCTCTGCTCCAGTTGTATCAGATGGCCTAATAAAACATATTCCCATTCCCTGCAAAGGCTGAGTGAGCTGTATCAATTGCAGCATTGATTTTCCCCTGCATTTATAGAGCATCTTTCTCTGCAAGGTCAAGAGTCTGCAAATTTCCCCAGCAATACTAGAACAGAACTTCCTCACTCTCCTCTCCCCACTAAAGGCTGCTAAGATTGCTCATTTTTCATCAAAATAGTAAAAACCAGGCAGGCATCCCTCCTCTGGGGTAGCTGGCATGGAGGCCCTATGGCTCAGAGATGTTTTCTGATGCTGCCTGAACATGATGTATTATTTTGTCTTATCATTCCCCGTGGGTCACACATGGTTAATGAAAGAGAAGCATCACCTCCACCATGGGCAGGATGGTGACCTTCTTCACGCAGGTCATTACCAAGCAGCGGAGGCCAGTTTGACAGCTGGAAACAAGGGCCAATTGATCCACTTAAAGTCATATTAAATCCAGCAGAGAATATGCAGGCAATGGGAGCTGGGCCACACAAAAGACACTGTCAAGAGGTAAGGGAAATCCACAAAAAGGTGGTAACTTCTAAGAACCTGAGATACACAACCAAACTCAGGTACAAAGATTTTGTCTACAGGTGACCCACCGGCATCTTAAACCTCTATCACAGAGACTGCAACAACTTTTATTTGTATTAGGTGTTTTCAACGCTGAAAAAGCAATGTGTCCCCTGATCTGAAGTGGTAGGAGGAGTCCCAACCCCTGTCTGAGAACAGAAGTCACCTGAAGAAGAATTTGTTTCATCACCCCTCTTAAAAATCAAGATTAAGCTCTGAATTTTGGCTTCCTTTCTAATCAGCAGAAAGGCAAATGTTTACATAAAGCATTTTGGTCACCCCAAGATACCCAAGAAAGCTAAGACCAACAGCCTTCTGGAGGATCCTCTCACCCCATTAACTGTAGAGAGAAACAAGATTGTCAGCTCATAGTGAGCAATGTATTTTTGGCAACTACAGTTTAATGAGGACTATCCTATTTTTGATGGATTCGTGGATAAGATCATGATCTGAGCATGGCATTAATGTGTCCATATTGCTTCTGACCCCCTTATATCAGGTATCTCTGTACATTACCATGTGCTGTTCTACATATACATGGTTTAGTTGCAAAATAACAAGTGCTTTCCTAAATAGGGTAATTCATCTGGAACAAAATCTCTTTCCTCTGGAATAGTGACACCATAGAAAGCTAATTCTAAAATAGCTATTCTGGTCACATTTGCCATGAAGACAAGTCCTAAGGAGATGTAAAACTGGCACCACAGCCCTTAGCTTTGTATCCCCTGTAGTGAATTTCTCAAAGAATGTCTATTGTCTTGCTCACCTCTGACTGAGAGATGATAAAACCAAGGAGCTGAGGGGAGCTCAGAAAGGAAAATCTCTGCTGTGTACAGAGTATTGCACATTGCATGGGAAATCTGGGCTCTTTTCTGGGCAAATGTTTTTTAATTACGTCCTTTTGTTTAGAGTACCATTTCATGTAACATACCACGGCACTGCCCTTGCCAAGAAGCCCAACCTCTCCAGTCATTTCCCCACTAAAATGTTGAAATCTTTTTAAAAATCATGACATCTTAGAAATTGCTCGTGATGGATTCGTGTAATTTATTTCATGATTTCCGAGTCCTTGTGGGGATTTTTCTCAAAGGTTTTCTCAAAACTTTCTGGATACTAAAAATCCTGGGAAGAGGTTTTGCTTCTTTTTAACTAATTTGTCGTGTGGCTGAGAATGGGAACACTAGGAAAAGTCCAGGTATAGAAAGATTTGTGGTTTAATGGTAAATTACCATAAGCAAGAAGAAAATCAGCCAAAAGGTATTAATGATTCAACATTGCACACAAAGTTTTCTACAAAAGGTGGCACAAGCAACTTATTCATAATCACGTTTGTTCACCCTGATGTTGATGTAGGTAGAGGAGGCACATTTTATAATTCACGTCCAGTGAACACTGCAAACAAACATGTGCAAGAGCTTTCAAATGAAACTATTAAACTTTTTCTAAAAGCATACGGAGCTTTGTTTTACATGGCAAAAAGCAATCTGTAGGCAAAATATGCATCACCACAGTGTCACTTGAAGCCCTACAATTTTTTTATTTTAAAGATTAGCCATTAATGATGACATTATGATTTGCAACAAAACAAAAAAAAAAAAAAGAAAAAAAAAGAAAGAAAAAAAAAAAAAAAAGAAAGATCTGTCAAATTCTCTCCTGCAAATTGTCATCCTTAACCAGTGTGTACTTCAGGGAAAGCAGTCAGAAAGCAGTGCAAGAGGCACACGCTGAAGTATCATTTATTCTAGCAAAATTCAGAAGCCAAAATGGAAAAACCTTTTGCACGAACAAATAGCTGAATAATTTCTGGCTGGGAATTATTTGCTTGCAGACTACTCACAAGTAGAAAAGAGTGAGCTAGATTTGTCGGATTATTTTCTGCTGTGCTGGGTCCCCCAAGGATGTCTTACTGTCCTTGCAATTTTCCCATCATATTCGCCGTTATATTCAGTTTATCCAGGACGGTCCTTGTGCACGCGAGTAGCTCAGTCGATTTTAGTAGGAACCTAACATGAGTAAGGATTACTTGCAGCAAGGCAGCCAGAAAAAGATCCTCCAGTTATCTCCAGGCAGGGACCTTTCATTTTTAAATTGTTAATAAAGGGACGTGTGCACCACCAGCAACCACCACCCACCTATTTAACAAACTTAACTGTGAAATTGGATCCTTCCCATTTAGCCTGGATTTGCCTTTGATGCAGTTCCAGAGCTTAGGTTGCCTTATTTGCCTTTAATTTCTAATCCAGGCATATAGCCAAGTTTAGGACACATTGTCTCCTGTATTACAATATCTTCAGCACTGACTGTAGCAGTTATATGAACATCCTACAGCTTGAAAGGAGCTCTAATGGATCATACCAAAAGTCTCCTGAGCCACAAAACTTGTCTCTGAGAGCAGGAAAAAGAGGACTGTTAGAGATAACCACAAGAAACAGGACTCTATGAAAAGGATCCCTTCTTCTGCTGACCCTCCTTGTCCAATCTCCAAGCTTGTAAAGAGGAAGGCTGGGTGTTACCAGGATGAGACATGGGCTTGAGAAGGTTTTGCTCCACCAAACACCATTGTGTTAGCCCCATCCAGGGGTTTCCCCTTCATCCTCATCTCAGATGGCATGAAAGAGGGTGCTGAGAAGTGGCTGCAGGGTTGGGAGTGGGAATCACAGTGAGGAAACTCATGGGACACCTGATGGATAGTGCAGGGTGCTCTCTTCTGTGTATCCACAGGAGGCAGCTGTTCAGTGAGGTATAAGTGTCATTTACGTATGATGACTGAAAATGGGCATTGAAGGGTCTGGGACACCAGTCACTTATTCATAGTAATGGAGAGGAGGTTTGGCTAACCAGGAAACCAGTGTAAGGTCATGAGATAATGTCTTTGAGTTCTCTAGGACAGGGTGATGATAATCCTTAGGAGGGAATATTCTTATCATCTACCCTGAAAGATCTGAGGATGTTTTTATACTTGAAAAGGGCCAGAAGCAGCATTACACAAAAGTGGTGCAAGTGTTTTTTTCTGCGACATTGCAGCATGATCTCAGATGGAAAGTATGATGACGCTCTGTCCTTCCCCAAAGCAGACAGCTGAAGAGGAAACAGCCTAGAGTGGGATGGGGAATAAACATCTTCTCCAAAGGAAGGTGATCAACCTAACAGCTTCTCTGTGCCTGGCTCATCAAAAGACATTTTAGTGTCTTGGGCTGTAGAGTAATATCCACCTACACTGGCAGTGACTCACCTGTGAGATCCCTCATCACTAGCAACCTTAGTGCACATCCTCCGTTCTTCTCCGACCATTGTAGGTGATTCAAGCAAGCAGGGGTGAACTTGTCCTCTTGAGGAGTGTCAGGAAAACAGAAAAAGTCCTTGGGCATCTCCCTCCCAAGCCAGCATTATGCCAGGGGTAGAGAGAGACAACTCTATCCCTGGGAGAACACCATAAAAAAAGACCCAATGCAAGAAAATACCAAAATAAAGCAACGCCTCCCTCCTCTTAGCTGGCAAGAGAGCTCTGGATACCCCCGCCTTCCCCCCAGTTTAAAACATCTCAGGCTTCCTGACTGAACTTGGCTGAGGTCTAAAAACATGAATAAGCTTCCCCTGTCTGAAAGCCAATTGGCAAGGACGGCTTGGATGGGACCCTCCATTTGTTACGGGAAAAATGGCTGGTCCAGTTCTCCTTGTTAAGCAGCGCACTGCTGGTCGGGAAATAAAGACAGAAGGTCTGTTTGTAACACTGAACACACAATCCCTTCCAGCCTCAAAGACACTGAGGCGGGCAGAAAATCTACCCTATTCACCAAGATGACCTAGTTCTGTTGTCAATAGGTTAGAGTGGAGCAAAGTTGAGGGAGAATATCCTGATTAGAGGGATCACCCACAATGGGACAGTGAGTACCCTTTTGTCCCTTAATTTTCACCCCCGTACCCTAATACCAGGCTTGCTATCTACATATAACTCGACGAGTTACGGGCTCATCCGGTTTACCTCCGCCTAACTCTGCTGGCATCAAGCTTACACCAGGAGCAGATCCAGCATCGTGCTTTGTCACCCCATCCCTGGTGCCAGGGGATTTGTTTCGACAATTTTTATTTTATTTTTTTATCCCTTCTCTTTCTTTGGCTCCATTGCCTTGAAAAAGTGGCGGTGGCTCTGCCTTCCCTGCACAAAAGAGCCGTGGCCATGGTTTTTCAACCCCCCTCCTGCCTTTGAAAAGATGGGGTGCAGCCAAGCTCCCCGCACCCAGTTGCTCTGGAGCCTGGACAGACCTGCAGCCCAGCTGAGTTCAACATCCACGTCGTGGCCGGGGGCCTTTTCCTCCCATCACCAAGAGAAGCTGCTCCTTGACTTATTTAGTACTGGCACATGCAGCAGAGAAAGACCTGGGCAAACAAAATATATAGCTCACTAATGGAAAGCTACTTAGTTCTTAAATAAAAGAGGAAGATAGTGATCAAATTGCTCGGCTGCATCTACCCTGATGGATTGAAGATGGACAGACAGACGGGCAGACATTTTCTTTTTGTTCTTTAATGACATTATAATGCCCCAATTAAACACTTTTCTAAATTTCAAATGTATAGACATTTAAAAACATGACACATTATATAGCCAGTCCATTGAACAACATACAAATGATTTATTAACCACTAGTAAATGTTAAAAATAGAAGCTTGAAAGAAAACGTTTCCCTTTCCTCTTCTCTTTTCTGCTGGTGACTGTTAATAAAGGATTTAATCACCCATTTTACATCCTGTTTAAAAAAGAAGGGGCTTTCCTGATAACAGATGCCCCTCTGGCCAACTGGCAAGGAAAAGGAGAATGTATGAGGTATATAAATGTATTTCTGAGGACAGCCAACAAAAAGAGGGAGAGGGGGAGAGAGAAAGAGAGAGGGAGGGAGGTAGAGGAGGAGGAGAAGGGGGAAAAAAAAAAAAAAAAGAACCTGAAAGGATTAGAAATTAAAAAGAAGGTATTTTGTGCTGAGCTAAATATTATTTTGTTTCCATTGAAAGGGTTAAGAAAACAAAGACAGAGTTGACAATTTCTCCCGACTGGAAGCTGGGAATGGCCCATGGTGGCACAATGCTATTATTCTTGCATGGGCCCATTCTCACTGGATTTTCCACAAAATCTTTAATAATTTGATTCTTTTCAGCCTCAGCAGCCAGCTGAGCTCTTTAAGAAACAGTAACAAAAACCCAGAGAAAAACCCACTACTGAGAGGGGAGCTTTGGCGGAGAGCTGAGCTGAAGCCGATTAGTTTGGCCTGAATAGAGCCAGCCGGGTCCTCGAGCTCTTGCTCAGCCTGGAGTCCTCTGTTTCATTCATTCCAGTACAATATCACCACCAGAGCCCAGGCCTAGACACTAAATTACACTATTATAAAACTAGATTGATACACAAACTTTCCCTCCCAGGCTGAGTAGGGGACTTTTTCAACAATGTTGGGGGTTTTTTTTGTTGGGTTTTTTTTTTTTTTTTTTCCTCCCCTTCTTTTGGGGGGGAGGAGGATCTCGGGCTCTATTCAGGCGTTTTGAAGTATCGCCATTCATATCGAGCATATCAATTCTTAATGGTGCCACACACACAAATTGCAAACACGGGGGATACAATCCTCCGGGTTCCCCCAGGCGGGGGGGAGTGAAGGCTGTAGGAGGCTTGCAGGGGTTTTGTCGGGGTTATCTCCCTGAAGACCCAGCAGGACAGGAGCCTTTCATCGACTGGGGGCGGCTTGCATTATCCCCAGGAATTCACGTCGGAGCGGTGACGGGTCTCTGGCATTAAGTGGGAAATGCAGACATTTGACTCGCATCTGGATGTCCCCAAGCATCACCTCTTTCCAGTCCCCGCATCCCCCAGATGGCGGGTGGCAGATGCCCTTTCTAATATGTATTATTGGGTGGGGGGGAAAGAAAAATAAACATCCTCGCGGTCCCTTTCAGGGACCCTTCTCTTTCATTTTGAAAGGCAAGTCTGGATTTGGCCACACGTTTCCAAAGACCATTCCAAAGGCTCCTGGAGCTGACTTTGGGTTCAGGTGTGTCTTTTAACCACACCAAACTTCAGCAACTCAGGATGGCAAAATCTGGTTAGATCCCACAGCCCTTTCCTGCCCAGGGACAAGCTGCTTCTTTTTCCCTTCCAAAAATACTTAATCCTTCTTTAGGAGAAACAAAGGTCCTCATCAAGGAGTCCTCAGCTTTATCACTTTCTTCTTCGGCCTGGAGGACACCTCCTCCTCATAACACATGGCTCATTTCAAACATGAAATTATAAATGTCCCTTTGAAAAGAAGCAACTTTGAGGAAGGGAGGGGAGAAGGAAGAAGTGATATGGAAGAAAGAGTATTTTATATATCAGAAAACATGCTACGTTGATGTACCCCCATCCCCTGCACCCTCATCCACAGCTCTCACGTTGCAAAACTCCATCCAACCATACAAGAGCCAATATTGTGCATAGAGAGCTCTCCATATTAATTTTCCAGTCGATTTTTGGATGGGAGCTGCATGTCTCCATGCATTCTTATGATTAATCTTTCCTTGAGACCTATTTACCTTAATCCCTGCCTTTTTTTTTTTTTCCTTGCCATCACCACAATTATTTTTATTAAAGCAGATGTCTTTAAAAAACCAAAGGAGGAAAGACAGGCTTTTTGCTGATTTTTCCTGTGAAAAATGCAAGGGGAAAAGAATCCTCCGTTTCCTTGCCCATCCTGGTACTCGTGGAATTTATTTTCACCAACTTTCTCATTTCTTTTCTAAAAGCCACATTCATCAATGGAAACAATCTCACTCTCTGCTGCCTCCAAACCTCAGGCTCCCCAAATGCTCTGAATATATTAAAAGCAACACAAAAAGAGCAGCAACCCAACATGCAAATTAAATTTAAACTTACTCTCCGCAAGAGGGAAATAAACAAACAAACAAAACCCCCACAGCTTATATATACACAAAGAGGAGAAATTAAAAGAGATTTAACAGTTCTGAGGAATTTGGACTGTTTTCAATAGCTTTTCTGAATGGGAGCTGCTACATGACATCAACACCAATTCTAGTATCGGTCATTTCTAGAAGAGAGGGCATTTCATAAATCATTCATTAACAGGAAAGTCTTTTTGGAGCAATTTCCACTTAACGTATTTTGGATGTTGCAGATCATAATGAACGTCAAGAAAGAGCGTCTTGGCAATTCTTATCAATTTTATAATTTCAAAGCATTAGCAGGGCAAACTTGGTACACGACTGCACTGGGTTTCTAGCTTGGGAAACCCTCTAATTAAGATGGCATGATTACGAAGCAACGGCAGCTCGACAGAAACTGTGGTTTGCTCTCCGGCGTGGGGATCCTCCGGCTTTGTGTTGTCCTGCGTGTGTCTGTGGGGAGGTTTTATCATGCAGAGAGTGTTCCCGTGTACACTGCATGGCCTGGGAGTGATATGTAAAACTGAATTAGGGCAGAAGAAATAATTAGCATTGCAGCGCATGGAGGAATGACCCTAAAACATCTGAAAGCTGTGGCTGCTTGCAGAGAGAAACAAAGGAGCCCGAGAAGAGAAGAAAGCAGCAATTAGAAAGGAGAGAATGAGCCGGGGTGTTGAACCACAGACCTGTAAATGGACACAAATTGTCCTAATTTTTTTTTTTCTTTCTGCTGTGCTCGCAGGGATGGTAGTTTCAGGAAAAGTCATAATAGGAAGGATTATATCAGCCTTGCAAATCCAAAGGCTAGAGTCCAATCTCTGCATTTTAAGGTCGGTGCAAGTTCTTGGATGTTAACTAAATTAATTCTGATATTCATCAAAATCAATGAAATAGATGTCTTGGGAGTAGCCAGATATTTTCTTTCTATTGCATGTCTTTTGGACACAGTACAATTGCAAATTTCTTCTCAAAATCCGACATCCCCTCCACGTTCCAACGGCTCTCTGGTATCAATACAAAAATCACTCCTAGCAAAAGGCAGAGAAAGAGATGGCTGAGAAACAGCTCATCAGCTGTTTGGCAGCAGCATGAGCTTCCAGCCCAGTGAGAAAGCAGCATCGCTCCATCAACGGGCTGGCTCCAAATCAAACGCGAGAAGCAGCTTCTTCCTTCAAGCGGGTGACAGACGAGGAAGTTGGGAGCAGCGCCTTGGCGATTGAAAAATACACCTCGACACTGAAAAATGTTGCCTCGTTTCTCTGATAGTGGAGCTGACATCCAGCCCAGGCTGTTTCCAACCCACCAAAGACAGATCTTGCTATTGAAGGCAGGGAAGAGGAAAGAGAAAGCTGGACGCAGGCGGCAGATTGCACTGACGTTGCTGGTTTGTCTAATAATTAGGGTAGGTACCCCAAAAGAGTCCAAAAAGGGAGTTAAAAAAACAAAACCTCGTTATTTCTGGACATCCCTGCCATCACATGGTGCCCATTGGGAAGTGTATGACAAGTCTCTTGTCTTCTGCTGCCAAAATATCTGTTAGTAAGGACGGTGTGGGACTGATGTAAACTCTCCAAAGAAAAACAAGAGGGGAGTGTGGACAGACCCTGCTGGGAATGGGACACCAAGAGTGAATGTCTCACGTTATCCAGTCCCCACCACCCTCTGACACCCAACTTCCCTGGCAGGGCATCATCACGGCAAGTTGGACAAATGCCCAGAGAGGGAATAAGGAATTGGGATGAGGGTTCAGGCCTCGGGTGGATGTGGACTATCTACATGTGTCATGACAAATCACTCCGCTGCCTCCCAGCAACTTGGCTTCCCTCTCCACACAATGAGGTTCATGGCACAGTGATCCCTCCAAGGACATCTTCTAGTAGCAGGGATATTCAGCCTTCAGACATGGCTGTCTACATTTATCCTTGATGTGCAAAATTAGAGTTAGTTGTTCAACAATCTTAGTTCACCTCCCTCTACACTAAAACATGAGCATCATTAAGCTCTCAGCAGTCCAGGCAGACCTTCAGATGCTTTTATCACTCCTCTACATCACTTTATTTCTCTTTGGCTTTCTTGTATTTTTTTGCCTTTCTCCTTTCTGATAGCACAGCAACATCCTGCAGCAAGCAGTTCCCCAGATGGGCACGTTACATGACGGCTGTGCATAGCTTGCGTTGGGCTTGCATGCCTGGCCTTCATTCTGATGGGAACCCAGGTGATCCATCCTCAGCATGGATGCTTGTCATACCACAGTTGCGCCTCTCCTTCCCAGAATGGGTGGATGCTCTCGCTAAGCTCCTTTTATGGAGCTGCAGCACCTCAAGCAAGCCAGGTCGTGCCCTGCATGAAAGCACCCACAACCTTTTCCTCTCCAGAAGGCTGGTGGAGTTGAGTGAAGGGCAGAGTCATGCCCTGGGGATGTGAGGTGGCCCTGTCCAGCAAGCAATCAGACTTCTTGCGTGACTCCTGGACAGAGCCCAACCGAGGTCCCAGGCTGCTGCTTCACACCACCATCCCCACACCCCCACAATTTCATTTTTTCACTGCATTTTTCTGGCATTTCCTAACGTGTTTTTTCTTGCGTTACATTTCTCAAGGAAGGCTGCCTGATGAGCAGCAAATCATTATTAATTCCTCAGGTATTTACTCTAATACGATTAACCCCCTGCACACCGCACCCCAAGCTGCACGTCCCAAAGAGCTCCCTAGTCCCCATCTGTCCCCACCACTTCTGCAGTAGTGACCAAATCCCACTCCATGGACCAACAAACGTGTGAGAGGGATCTGCTGCTCTCCAGGCAGCAGTCGAGGAATACTGTTTATCTCTCCTGGACATGGATATTTAGAGACCCTGTTAAGAGTTCATCCTCATGTTTTCAAGTGGTGGTGTCCCTGGCTTTATGTCCACAAAGGTATTATCATGCATTGTCCTCAACCATTTGGAGGGTCTTCCAGTCTAAATGGTTGAGGGAAGCCAAGGATGGGAGTAAAGTGCCTATTTCTCTTCTAGGGAAGCCAATGCAGTTAGAGTGACACTGCCAAGCTTTTGTCTAAGCCCAGACTGTCCCTTGCTATCTCGAGACGTGCCTTATCCAGGTCAGAAGGGGAGTCTTTTAGGGTTCTCTGATAATAGATTTTTTTATCGTACTTCGCCACTGTGAAAAGACTGTGTCTTTTCTACACGGTCTAAGGCTTTCTGTGGAAAATGTCTCCTGGCATCCCTCAGGAGGACATTTTGATGGGAGTTTTCTGAGCACCACACAGGGAATTTTTTCTCCTGCCAGCCCCTGCAAAGAGCTTTGGTGTTTCCGCCTGTTACTGCATCAGGACAAGGAGGGCGAATGGTGCTGTCGAAAGGGGAAGAGGTGAGAATTAAGAGTCCTGGAGACAGTGGTTAGAAGAGACATTTGGATGCCATCCTGTCATTCCCCCTGTTAAAAATCAAGTCAGCAATAAAAAAAAACCTACACTAAAATAGAAAATGTCTTCTTGATTCTTGATTCCTCCACTGCACTGGGGTAAAAAAGCCCTTTCAAGCAAGCTACGTTGCAGCTCCCAAAGTTCAGCTCAGAGCTGTACCTCATCATCCCTGTTTTGCCAGTGGAGAAACTGAGGCAGGGAAACTTGCTAGAAGAAGATGCCACATGAACTACGTGGCACCCAGACCTGATGGCTCACATATACTCTTTTGAAACTACCTTCCACTTGCTGACCTGAGGAGTTGCTAATAAATATCTTTTCTACTGTGGTGGCTGGAGAAGCCAAGGCATTTTCCTGGTGCATGGACCAGAAAATCCTTCTCTCTCATGGACAGGGTAAGGAATCATCAGGGCATCGGAGCTACATCTCTCCATCACCTGGAGAAGAATGAAGAAGCAGGGCTGCCCTCATGCTTTCCAGCAGCCACAGCCTTGAAATTGGGTCATTGGAGAGCAGAGCTCAAATCACCTTGTCTGAAGGAGAAGGCCTTTGCAAAGTTGGTTAGATAATAATGACTTTCAACTCCATCCAGCAATTCCTACAGGGAAAAGGTAAGACTAAAGGATATCACTCTGATGTTAACAGTCTCAGAAGGGAGAAAATAATATTCCAGATATGGGCCATTTGAATTTAAAAAAAAAAAAAAGAAGTTTTTTGGAGGGAGCCACATACATGATCTGAGCCAAAAACATTGATTTGGCCTCAAATTTGAGTCTGATCCTTCCTCGCTCCTGCTGCACTGGGGAAACAGCTCACTGCCACTTTGCACCAGTGGGAATAAGCAGTTGAAGAGCAGAATCAGCTCTGTGCTGGGCTGTCAACCAGGCTCATAATGTACTGGTTTTGCTGCTCTGATTTACACCCCTGCACTTGGCTGGTAAATGAGGAGTTACAAGGCAAACTGGGATCCTTCCAGTTCAACATCCAGTGGCTCAACAGTAACCTCTGACTCTGTTCACAGCCAGCTCAGCATCTCTGCAGCTCATTTCTTGAGCTGCATCACTGCAAAATGAAGAAAAATGGGGCTTGTCAGCCCCATGTCAGATTGTCTGGCTGCAATCTGCCCAACGGGGACCACGTCCCAAGCTTGGGTATCATCTGGCATGGCAAAAGGTGGGGAAAGTCCCTGTGAGGACCTGGGAAAACCCAAAGAATGTGGGACTGCCACCTCTTCATGGATGTGGAATTGCTCCAGCATCCCAGGGAAAAAGGCCAGCTCTGAGATAAAGGGGTTTGTTGACTTTTAACACCACCTGGGAGGGGGGCAAAAGAAAAAAAAGAAAAGGAAAAAAAAAAAAGCAGCAGAGAAACAAACCCAGAGAAGGAGGAGGAAAACAAGAGGTTTATAGCCTGCCTTGAAAAGACTTTAAAGAAAAAAAAAAAGAGTGAAATTCTTGGCTCCCCTCACACCTATTAGCCTAGGAAATGGTGCCTGGTCTCTGCTGAGACCTGACTGAGACCAAAGGCAAGGCAACCTGTTAGCAGGTACTTGAGAGAGGGGCTGGTGGCTGGATTGGGCTGAAGGCGTGAGAAGCCCCCACAGCCTCCCCCATTCAGGTCTCCTAATGACCATATAAAAGGGTTGGGGGAGGCTTTCAGGGCAATCAGCTCCCTCCGAGGAGCATCCCTCAGCACAAAACCCCATGGTCATAAGGCTTCTCTCCCCCTGACAAGGCGAACAGCCCGGAGGGACGGCGTTCCTGCATATCTATACATCCCTACCGCTGAGGCAGGGGCTATTTGAACTGTTTTCCCAAGCTGGGGACGTTCCTCCCACATGTCACACTCCAGGTCGAATATTTTGGCCTTTGATCTTGGTGAGCACCATAACATGGTGCAGGGGCTGTGGATGTCCAAGCAGGGTCTGTTTGAGCTGCAGCTGCACCCCACATCTATGTCCCCAGATAAAGCGAACCCAAACCCACAAGTTTTGTAAGAAAATTCCTCTTGCTTTCCCACAGACAGGATCAGGTTGGGCACCAGTAATTCTTACAGTGAAAACAAGGGCCAGGCAAAGTTACTTTTCTTCAGCAATCCTCTTTTTTTCACCCCACATTCCTGGTCCTGAAATGCATTGCAAGATTGTGACAGTTTAACTGGTGTTTTTAGATTTCATAGAATCATAGAATTGTTTGGGGTGGAAGATCGTCTAGTTCCAACCCCCCTGACATGGGCAGGGACACCTTCCACTAGACCGGGCTGCTCAAAAATCCCATGCAACCTGACCTTCATTTTTCTTTTATTTTGTTTCGTAGTGGAAAAAAATCTGTCCATGGAAATGTTTCATTTCCAAAGGAAGAGGTGTCATTTCTGATCTTCAACGTGACTCAATGCCATTTTAGTTATTAAAAATATTTTTAACTGCTTTAAATGATTTTTTTTTTCAAAAGGAGGTTTAAAATGAGTGAAAAACTGGAATCATCTTTGTTTCATCAGTTCAGAGCTATTTTCTTTCCAGTCATTTATTTGAATAAGAACCTCCATTTTGGCTTTCACAGTGCCACAGCATTTTTCATTGTTCTTTTGCCTGTTTTGAGGATGGACTTTTGCTGAATGAAGAAAATCTTTTATGCTTCACCAAAAAGGTAGCTGGATTGCTCCCACTTGCACAGAGTCTAGGAGGTCAGAAGCAGCATCCACCATCTGAGAACCAACCTCTTGGATCCACCTAGATCCTCCCTATGTTTGGTGAGAAGACCCAGGCATCCAAAGTAACTTAGACACTGTGCTTTCCTCACTTTCCCCAACTCCTGTGCCGCACTTTGAGGCTGAATGTTGAATTTTGCTTCAAAACTTAAAGCTCTTTAGGATAAGATACACTTGATTTTCATAAGTACACAAATACACCCCAGGTTTTCTCTTCCAGGGAGAGGTCTAGGTTGTCCTTAGATCCTTCCCATGTCCTAGAGGTGACTGGGGCTTTGGAAAGGCTGGCCAAGTGGCTGGATCTTTCTGTTCCTGTCCTCAAACCTTTCTCAAGTCAGAGAGAGCGTATTTAATGTGGAGGGTTTTGGTTTTCTTTTTTTTCCTATTTTGCGTCTTTGAGCCTTTTCCAATATTCACACAATGGTTGTTGCTCTTCACCCCCATTTTCTGTTGTTCTATCTCCCATTTCCAATGAAAAGGGGCAAAATAATTGAACGCACCTCAGGCTTTTCTCAAGACCCTGGTTCCAGGCTCTGCATTCAGCCAGCTCCTCTGAGCTGAGCACTCCCCTCCCTGAAACTGGACACAGGAGCACAGGAAAGAGGGGCAGGAGACACTAAAGTGGCTCTGAAATGACTATTCAGGTGGAAGATCTCAACGCAACATTCGCAACTCTCCCCAGACCCACTTCAGATCCCCAAACAGCTTCCCTTTCCCAATAAGCCCAATGTGTTTTCCCCTCCTTTCCCCTTCCCCAGTCATTTCAGCTCTGGAACTAGAAAGCACCATCTGGAACTGGAATCTGCACAATCAAATCCTTTAACTTTCAAATCCCCTGCTTTTGTTTCTACTGATTGTCTGCAAGCAACACTTCATTCTCGGGAAACTAAGGAGGGGGGGTGGGTAAAAGAAAACAAAAGCAACCAAAAATGAAAAAGAGCAGCTCATCTCTCCAGTCACAACATGCAGGAAGCATTTACTGAAGCTCTGATTTCAAAAGAAATAGCTGTTATTTTCTAAGTCATTCCTACCTTATGCCATGACAGCCTTGGCAATTATTTAAGCAACAGCACGAGAAGTTGTGGATTTTCCCCGTGATAAATCATGTGCTTCTCCTTTCCTGGCTGCCTAAATAGTTTTGCTTTCTCCCCACAAAAGCACTGTAGTCTCTGGAGCTGCTGCGAGCTCCCTGCAGGGGGAACACTGTCTTCACGCAGCAACCCACCAGGAGTGGTGGCTCCTTGCTGGCTCCAAGGTCCTGCACAGGGTCCCTTCCACTCTCCCTGTCTGAGCCTTACAGCCTCACCTGCTCATCTTCACTCAACATTTCCAAGCTGTCGAATCAATAATAGCTCCAATTTTTAAAACCAAGGCACTGATTGAGGATAAGTGACTCACCCAAGGTCATCCAAGAAATCTGTGGCATGAGAGTCTCTTATCCATGTAGTGCTCCAATCTCAAAACCATTCTTTGCTTATCTTTCTCAGAAATTAAATGGTTGCTGGTTGGTATTTTTAAACACTAATTGTTATAAGACAGTTCAAGCACTTGTGGAAAGACCTAGCAGAGGACTTTGCACGGTGCAATGGCAAGGAAATTCCATCACCAAGTAGATGTATTCTTTAAAAGAAACCAAATTTTTTGATATGAGTTGCTGTGAAGGCTTAATCTAACCTCTTGTTCCCTCTTGAAACCCTACATATTAATTGCATCCTGCTGATTACAGGGCATAAGGCAGGACTAAGCTAGGAAAAGTCTTCTTTTGGAAATCCCTGCTGTGCAGGAGCAGTGATCAGATGGCTGTTTTGCAAGAGTTTGTTTGTTCTCCTGAAAACTAGCACAGGAAAAATCCTCTGGTGGGTTTAAGCTCTTGAGCTGAAATGCACACACCTGACTTCTAAGTTTTGAGTTCCCGTCACTCAGAAAAAACAAAAAAAAAAAAACCCAAACAAACAAAAGAAAACCCCCAAACATTTCAGCCAAACTGATAGAAGCAATGATCCCACCATATAACACCACCTGACCAGCAGGACAGATCAAAATTTTGCTGAGATGAAGACCTTCATCTCCCATTGAAAAGGTGTGAAAGTCGATGCTGAGACCAAGAAATAGCTATTCTGAGCTATTTATTCCTGTTTCGGTGGTCCTGATGCCCTTACACAAGATCACAACACACTGGGCACATACCAATTTTTTGCTTTACGTTGATTTACTCTGCCAGGGATGGGTGTAGAGGAAGGCTCAGCATGCAGTGATGGGTAAGAGAAAGAAAACTGTAGTTAGAGAGGGACTAAGAGGCTGTAACAAGCATTTAATCTGCTCTCCAGCACAACACGGGCCAAAGGATTCCCCCTCCACCTGGCTGTGACCCCAGGCTTTGCTTCAGCATCTTCTTTCTCCCTGTTTAACGGCATCCCAAACATCCCCTGTTTAGAAGTTGGATATCTGTCCTAGCCAATAAAGCCTTCCCGAGATGCTGAAACACCCTTCTGTGGGCAACTCTGCCTTATTTATTTTTTAAATTAATCTGTGTTTTTCACTTCCCACTGCTTGTTTTCGAGCGCTTCCCTGGCAGGATGAGGAGCACTTGAGCAGGCAGCGCTCCCTCCCCATGGAGGCTGCAGTGAAGGCACCTCGTAGTACTTTCCTTAGAAAATCAACCAGCACTTCCCCAGGGAAGCAGAAGGAAGGAAAGAGAGAGGAGACAGGCTGGGGGAAGAAACCAGCACCTCCATAGACAATGTCCATAACGCTGGTACCTACTGCCTGGCTTTGCAAGGGTGCAAAGCTCTGATGGAGGGTTCCACCTCAGTGTCTTCCTCCTTTTTGAGCCCAGCTGAATCAAACTGCTCAAGCTGCTGCCTTCAGCTATCACTCCTGGGCACAGTTTCTCATTTCTGACCCTAAACAAACCACCTGGCATTGGAGTTCACTATCTCCTTCCTGTTCTGCAGCTGCTGTTTGCTGCTCATCAAACAGCCCTGCAATCTGCTGGGGAGAAAGCCAGTTGGTGAATCTTGCACAAGGATAGAAAAAAAAAAATCTAATCTCCAGCCCATAAATAAATAAATAAGGAAGTATAAAAGGCAAGACCTACTCAAAGGAATGGCTTGCAGCTAAGTATTTTGAGTCACCTCTAGTGACCAGACAGGTTATTTGGAGTACTTCCAGCCCTAGAGATGACATTTGACATGACATGTACATGAGATGTATCATTTAGGTCACTGTGCTAAAGCACAAGACACCGACCCCCCGCCTTCCTCCTCCTCCCTTCCCCTGCGCCCCTCAGGGAATCTAAAAGTTCAGGGTCTTTAAAGCTGAATTCCCTGCTCAAGAGTTCAGCACCTTTCAACCTTTTCAGACCTATTACAGGAAGAAAACCGAGTGGAAGGAGAGTGGAGGGCAGGAGGGAGGGTCAGGGTGGTTATTTCAAGGCAGGGCATTTACAGGCAGGTTTGGAAGCTGAAGAGAAAAGAGCCTTTGGTGGGAAGGGAGATAAAAGCCATTAGATTGGTTCATCTCCAGGGCCAGTGTCAGAGCACAGGCTCCTTCAAAAAGCCTTATAAATGCACCTTTAATTCTGCAATAATCCCTGCATAATTAAGAGATAAAGTTAATAGAGTGGGCTGTATCATCACGGGATACCAGCATGCTGATTTTGAGATCCACTTGCCATGCGTGTGCATTCACCATCACAAATCTTGACTAATATTCAGAGTTCCTCCTCTATGCAAATATTTTTGCTAAAACTTTAAGTCCTGTTTGGATCTCAAACCTTGTTTTCATTAGGTTGCTATTATTATTGCTCTGAAATGGTGAGTTATTTATCATTTCAGCCCAATAGTGTCCCTGCATCTAAGGGACAAAAATAATTTATGATAAACTGAGGCTTATCTAACTCCATCCCCACAGTGGTTTACTCTGCTGTGTCCCCCAGCCCTGACTGCTCTCACTGAAAGGACCAACATAGATGATTACAAGCAACCTTGAGCCTGGAGGGAGACTCAGATCCTGGATGCTGGGTTTCACAGACCGAGACTGGAGACCACCTTGTGACCTTACATCTCCACAGAAGCATCACTGGACAACCTACATCTTGGAAGGTTAACCAAGATCAGCAAAACTCCTCATAGGTCAGAGCTCATGACCAATGGATAGCATGTTTTGGAGGGCAATATCTTCAAGTTTGTCAAAATTTGGAAATCAGGCAATTAAATACAATTAATCTAAGTATTTAATCCCATCCAAAGGTCAGGGAAGCATCCTTAGAGATGTCTACTTCTATCAATTTGATAGAAAAGGAGAGTAAAGTGTTCATGCCAAGTATTTGGCATGAAATGTTTTGACATTTAAAGACAAGTAAAATTATTCAGTAGCAAGGCTTCATAAACAACAGGTCTCCCTTGTAACACCTTTCTTAATTTGTAGCTTCACCCAGCATTTTCTCTTGCTCTATCCCAGATGTATCTTCAGTCTGTGCATTCTTCTGTCCCGATTATTTCCAATGCCCATAGGATCAAAGTGCAGACCACTTCTTCTCCTTACTTCCAGAAAGCCTTGGAGAACAAGGAGTTCTCAAGGACAGGTGGACGTAAAACAATACGCAAACATGAGCCTGACCTTTTAGTGAAACACTTTTCATGCTTTCTGCTAGAAAGAGCTTCCTTTGGATGTAGTTCCTTGGGTATCCAAACTTTGTGTTTTCCTTTACTCATTTCACCTGCACCTTCATCCCCCTACATTTCACCTGAAGGAGAAAAATCTGTTGTTTCTGCTTCCTTTGAGACCATGCACAATTTTTCTCGACGACCTCCTACAACAGTGCTTGCTCCAGTCTTGCTTTCCAAAGTCCACTCAACCCATTGGGAGGACTTTTACTGACCACTGGGTTTTTCCGCCCAGGAGCACCTGTGTTGTATTAGAAAATAGCCATACTAGAAAAAAAAAACAATAAAAACCAAACCATAAATGAAGTATTTCTCTCCCAGCCCCCCACCCCACCTTGCCCCAACCCATCTGCTGAATATAAAAGAGCATTCGTAATCTAATTAATCTAACCATTGCCTGTCACGGCTGGAAGGCAATTTTGAAAGACTATCGCCTTGTGTTTTACTTCGTCTCAAAAGTTAATCTCCTCAAAGCAAAGGGACTTCCCACTCCCCCGAGCCCTGCAACCCTTAATCTTTCTTCTTAACCGGTTGCTGGTGACTGTGCCTCAGTAGCTGGATATAAGAATTTGTAAGAGGGAGGCGTCCCCTCCTCCTGTCCTGCTGTACAAAAAAAAAAAAGATTTATGAGAGGAGATGCTGCTCAACCAGTGCTTCTACAACTGCAGAAGAGCCTCAGAAGGAGTCACAGCTCCCCAGCCTCACTCTGTGGTGAACCAATTACCCTATTCCTTCCATCACCCAGCTCTTCGCTCCATCCTTTTCCCTCTCTCTCTCTCCTTTTTTTTTTCTTTTTTTTTCTTTTTCCTTTCTCTTTTGGTTAAGATTAAAAGATCTCACAGGCTTGGAGAGAAGAAAGAGCCTCCAGTCCATCTCCACCTCGCCAATTATAAACAAGGGGCTAGTGAGGATTGCACACTGTTATTGACTTAAGCACTTTGGAAAGGTCATCTTCAAGGTCTGGGCCTTCCCTTTCCCACTCCAAGCTCACCTGGGCCCATTAAGGAGGAATTTCTGGTCCCTCCTGTATTTCATTTTGGGCCCACTGGCACTTCTGAGGAGTAATAGACAAGGTGGAGAGGGAGGAGGTGGGATGGGGGCGCGGAGGAGAAAATGAAGACAGGTGGGGGGGAAAGACAAGTCATTGAGAGACTTCAAAGTAGAACAAAGACTCATCCAGATGTGAATAATTGCTAGGTCAGCATGTTAATCACAGGCGAGGGCTACCCTGCAAGCCATCCCTGGCCGCTTCACAGGGGCCAAAAAGGGGAGGGGAGGGACAAAAGGAGAGAGATAGAGAAACAAGGCTTTGATACAGCAAAGAACAAGCCTGAGAAATACATTTTCTAGGTGATTATTATTAATGAGCCAACCTCTGTTTTATTAAGGGCACGGTGGGTCTGTAATTGCAGACGAGCTGCAGCTCGGAGGGCAGCGATGGAGACAATGCACCACACACCCAACCTCGCGCACGCCTTCTGCTCACTTCCACATACCTGCAGCCCAACAAAAGCTCCATCCCACCACCTGAGAGAGGATTTCCTGCCGTGTCCACCACAATATCTAGGCTTTCAGATCTTAGCGTGCTGGGAGGGAACGATCAGGGTTTTTTTCTGGTGTCTTTGAGGTGAATTATGGCTCCAAGGGCCTCTAGCCAAGGCCTGAGAAGATGCTGGCTCGTCATCTTTGCCTTTTGTTTCTTCCCCAGTCCCATGTTCTTGTGCCACAACCCCAGCTGTGTTTATCCTGGTAAGGTCTTTCTTCTAAATAAGGCCACACGGTTTCACTAACTACAGACAAAACACCTTCCCACGTGGCTTTTTGCTGTGTAAATAAACAGACAGCATCTAAATAGCTAGAGGTGATGTGATGTTGCTGATGCCTGCATGTTCAGTGAATATAAAGGAAGTTTCTTATTGCAATTGCATGAGCTGCAGGATTATTACAGGGCAGTAGCCGGTAGCTCTGCTTTCATATGCTCATTTTTAAATTGACAATTCTTGTAAAAACTCTTATTTTTATCCTATATTCTTATCATAGTATCTGACCCCCATCCAGAATTAAACAACATGGCTTACCTGGGATTTGCGTTTTGTTCCACAGACATGGGTTTGGTGGGGGAATTTGTTTTGTTAGGACTGTGATCGAGTTGGGTTTTAGTGAGTGAGCTTCAGAGGGTCAGTGTAGCGATGATGGAGGAGGGAAGGAGTGGGATCTACCGCTGGAACAGGCCACACTCCTCTTTGGAGCAGGATCTTTGCCCATGACTCAGGCAGGCTCCTGCCTCCTGCAGCCTTCTCCTGATGACAGAGCACCCCCTTGGGCTCTGAAATAACATTTCTTCACCCTCATCATCAACCCTCTTCCACCCATCACCTCCAGCTCCTGTGCCAGGATCTACCATTACTAACTTGGAGAAGTTTGTACACCGTCTCTCCCCTACGTAGCAGACACTTCTGAGAATCCTGCTCCATCTAGGACCTCAACACTGATAAAAAAAAAAACTTAAACAGGACTCTAAACTGCCCTTTAGCCACTGAATTCTCTGCTTGCATTCCAGTTAGTGCAGTTTGTAGTAGTTTGTACCACCAGGGCCCTTCCAGACTGCATCCCACCTGCCCCAAAGACCACACTGCAGACCTCAGACCTCTGATCCATAAAACCAAGCAAGTCAGGTCTCTGGATTTGTAACGAAAGGGGCAGAGACTCTGTCCCCTGAGTATCTTCTTGAAGTGATTCTCCTGTAATGCAATTTGTGAGACACTATGAGATACTCACTCATTAAATGACAATGGGGAGCTACAAAGGCTGGAGGTAAGTGATTAGAAGAGAAAGGAGTTCCTTACATAAAAATTACCTCCTGAGAAAACATATGAATAAGGGGACAGAGTTAATGGTCTAATTTTGGAAACACAATTTTAAAAATTATGTAGACAAGCTGGAGAAGATTCAGAGTAGAGAGAGGAATATGCTAAGGTACTTAGAAAAAAAAAGCTATATAGAAGCTCAGAAGAAAAGAGTTTTGTGGTCTGGGAAAGAGGAGACTGAAAACTAACAGCAGAGAAGATCATTCACTAGGGGGCTTAGGAACAAAAGCTACAAAAGTGTCTGTGCGGAACATCTAAATTTTTGATGAAAGGCAGGAAAACCTCTGATGGATTTCAATCCTGTCATTTCTGTGTCCAAGAGCTGTGTAGGAACTTCACAGGACAATGAAAAATATGGTGCCTGCAGAGGTAAACAGCCCTAAATCATATCATACTTAAAAATAAATGTTGGAAGCATATGAGGCCTCAAATTACAAAAGGAGAAGGCCTCATGTCTCAGTGGGGCAAGTTCTGGAACAATGCTGTAGCTCCTATGTGAGTCCAAGCCATGAGGACAGTCAAGAAGCTATGCCTTCAAGCCATGCAGAGTTGTGAGGAAGGGACACCATGGGCATTGAGTCTCCATGGGTTTCAGTCCCAATTTCTTCTTCTCGTACCAGTTTTCCTGTCTTCTTTGCAAAGTGTTTCTTGCTCCCAGCTGCCAGAACCTGGGGAGGGCTCATTTCTTTCCCATCCATCCCACTTCTGGGTTAATTGCAAGGAGTGCTTCATCAGAAGCACCAGTGAATTCAATAAGTTCTCCTCTGTAGCTCAGCCTGAAGAGATGGTACTGTGCCAGTCATCGCTTAGAGGTGCTATTTGACTTTGGCACTACCATTGCCTCATAAACATCTATTTGGCCTCCGCCTCCTAAACATCTCATAAACAACTGTTTGGCTTCGTGTGGGTCTCCAAATTAGTGTTTATAGCCATGCAAGAGAGCAAGCTGTTTGCATAAGTAATCCTGAAGCAAAACTTGCCTTCTTAGGGAAAAAAAAAAAAAAAAAGCAATTGTTTGGCTGCATCTGCAGATTTGCTGCACTTGCACAAGGGACATTGATGCCACCAGATGTCACATGGCAATAGCCCTAGGGAGAAGACTCTCCTCCTACCACCTAGACGCTGATTTCTTGAGTTAAGGGGATATATTTCATTTTCTAGAACTAGGATGATCTGTGGATTCCAGGTGCTTGGGAATAATGTAATCATACAGAGCTGAACAAGTCTGGTATTCAAGCTAGCACAAGCCATCAGAGCACAGGCATCAGGGATGGGATTCGTCTCAGCTCACTTCAGATGTGAGTCGCTCACACAAGAATCCTCCCAGGGTCAACAGGGAGAAATAAGCACCACTAGAGAGCAGTTTATCTGATTGTTTTTAGATGGTTATGCTTGGGCAGATAAATCCTAACCAAGGCACTGTAGAAAGAGGACTAGAAATCTAGGAAAGTGGAAGCAGAGATCGGAACACTAAGGGGACATCATCTGCTTGCTCAGTTGTGTTCCAATATCAGCACAATCTTTACCAGCAATATTTCTCATTTTTCTGTTTCAGAAAGTTTAGAGATGAACACCAGATGGGGAAACCAAGCATGGAACTGAAAAAATTCTCACCGCTATATCCCATATAGGTCTTTCAGTGAAATGGCTTACTGAAATCTGAGTAAAATATAAGATTGGATTGGATGCAACGATGCCACCAACGGAGCGAACAGCAAATTAAGCACTAGGATTATGTTTAATGGGCTGAAAGTAAGTATCCCACCATAGGGAAATAAATTCTACTGTTACCTTAAATGAGAGAGCTACTTGTTCAGCTCCAATGGTCTCCTTTGAGTAGGAAGGTTCTGGCATAGTCTCCTGTGCCTCCTGTTCTTCTCAGGCAGAGCTATTATGGCTGCCCAGATGTCAGAGAAAACCACTCTGCTGTCTTACAAACCAGTAGAGGTAGGAGACAGAAGATTCATTTCCACCTGTATAAAAGGTTGGGAATTGTTACCAACAGGAGGAACTATGGCTAAAGAGGGGAAGAGTTCACTTGTAAAGACCAGTCAAGATAAGGAGGTATCTCAACACAACCAGCGTGTGTGTTTATTCTTATTCTGTAGGAAAGTTAAGGACAAGCTCAGGAAGGCAATTAAATGAGATTATATTGTATATAAGTGTGTGAAAGCCTGTGTGTGACTTAGGACAAAGCAGAAATGCTGTTCCTCTCCAATTACAGTTTTAACCCTCTTTCGGCTCCTACTGCATTGATCTCTGAGATGACAAATCAAATTAACACCTTTGGATTTTTTCTTTATAATGCCAATAAAATAGCTAGCAGTATGGGCTGCAGTGTGGGCAGCACTGACCTGACAGCTATGTCCGCAGGAAGAAAAAAACAGCTACATATAAAATTTTAAAAATCTACCAAATATGTTTTAATTCCTGACCTAAATAATCCAGAGGTAGAATAAGGATATGTTTTTGTGTTCTTCTTGGAGCTCTAAACTTTTATAGAGGCACAGATAATCCTGTTTGAAGGAACTTTGAGAAATCTAACTCTCTTCCCTAAGAAAAATCAACTTTACCTTAAATATAACATCCTTTCAACAAGGTTTCTTATTGGCTTGTTCTTATCACAGTTGTTGAACTGCTGCAATACAGCATGAGAAGGGGGTTTCAGCTACAGACTCAGAAAAACTTCCAACTGAGGTTGGAAGAGAAAGAATTGGCCATTTGACACATCCTGCTAATCTAAGAGGGGGAGACATTCGCTCAGATGAGAAATACATTTGAAATCTTGCCCTGGAAATAGCATGGATGGCAGAGAAGATCAAGATGAAGAAATTTGTTTCCTCAGACCAAGGTTGAAGTAATCAGTGTCTTGAGTCTATGATCACACAGCAGCGATATTTAGTTGCTGTTGTGCTTTGCAGCAGAATTTGCATTTCTGTGGCCTCTTTCCCTCAAGGTTCTCAGAGCACCTTGCTAACCCCAAGTAGAGGCTTTCATCAGCATCTGGGGTGAAAGCAGGAATGATTGTTCCAACTATACAGAAGAAAAGACAATGATGTCAAGGTGGCACAGAATGTCTTTGAACATATCTCCAGTGAGAAATTATGGTGTTCATTATCAAGAACACCAGTCTTCTCATACTTTCTCATATCACCTTCTACCTTCTCATACCTCCTCATATCACCTCATGAAAAAGTACACTTTCCCCTGAGGGAAAAATACCCTGTATCCTACAGTTCTGCTCTTAGGAGTGGGAACTGAGTTTGGGATTCACCTTCTCTACTGAAATGCTGGTCATAACAGGTCATCCAGGGCTCAGCTCACTAGAGATACCTTTGGATCCCTCTGATATCCACCAGTGTGGGGTCTCCGATATGTGTGCTAAGACTGCCAGTATCTTTGGCTGTTGTAGATACTTCAAAGTACTCTAAAGTCTCATTTCGGATGAATTAATCTGGCCTCAGACTCTGGTCAGTGGGAAAGGGTCCCCCATCTATAAAGAATGCAGTAAGTCATCCTCCAAAGGTGCTGACCTGTCTCCATTGACTACAGGGACATCCTGAACAATCAGGTCAGAAGAAAAGCCTAACTTTCAAGGTGCTGAAGTTAGGAGAACTCACTTCCACCTTTTAAAGATATCCACCTTCAGGAGTGGCACCTGACTAGATTAGGAGTCCAACCACAAGCGTCTTACTCTTGCTTCTGCTGTAAACTTGCTTTGGGGTATTTGCGTGCCCCTTCATGCTCCTCTTCTCTGGGGGCAATAACATTTCCTTTGTTGTCTTCTGTGTCTATTTAGACTGTGAGCTCTTTGGGGCATGTCTGCAGAGCACGAAACACCGCAAGACTCCGATCACGGTTGAGCCTCTAACTCAAAGAGTAAATAATAATAATATGCATTAGCTGCTAAGTAGGGGAATTAGGGTTTAGCTTATATGTAAGCACCGTACGTAGTGTAATGATATCCTCCTGCTTAATGCAATTGGATCCTTCCATTATTAAAGCAGCAGGCGAACTGATGTTTGATCTACAGGGCTAATTCTAGTTTTTGGAGACATCAAACAGCTGCTTTTCTTTTTTTTTTCTTGGCAAATGTGCATGTTATAAGCAAATCTGAAATTACCAGGTTCACAAGTTGAGTTTCATGCAGAGAAATGTTTACTTTGATGCCAGAGAACCTGGCTCATTTCCATTTACAGTAAATGAGGAAGAAAATTGATTTGCAGCAGCAGGAGGGGTGTCAAACCTTTATTGCTGCTCAGGACATGTATGCACTGCTAACCAGGAAGATAATTAACCTAAATTAACCTTCTGCCTTAAGATGAGTCATAGTTTGGGGAGGGGGGGAAGGTGGGAAGCGGGGGTGGAGAGGGTGTAGGGAGGAGTATAGTGCTGTAGAGCTGTATGGACATGTCCTGTGCATTTCCAAGCAAAAATGATGGGCCCATGTAGAAACTGATTAGATTTAAATGGAAATTCTAGATGGGCATTTTCGCCTTCATGAAGGAAGAGAGAAAAAATAAAAGATTTTGGTTTAAATTAGGGCTGGACTGTGAATTGCATAAGTTGTGCCTGTAAAGTGGTGAAGAAAGCTGTATTTCCAGCTGTTGCTGGTTGGGTAAGCCCAGCCAGAAGAAGCAAGATGCAGTTCATGTATTTGACCAGCCATTAACACTGTTCTCTCTTCAACAGAGACAAAAAGCTGTGATTGCTGCTTGAGAGGGGGTTCGGTGCTTTGGTCAACCAGCTGCGTTAATCGTATTTTGAATACAGAAGTTATCCATTTCCTACAGCAATGGTGTCTCTGGGCGCAGCATCACACAGATGTTGTGGGCATCCCAGGGCATGGGCTGGCAGTTGGATAAGCCAAATGGGATTTGTGATGGCTGGTCATAGTGATGGTGTTACCCCCAGGAAAACAAAAGGAAGATCATGTCACCACTCTGTGCCCCTTTTCACTGTTTGTATGAGGGTTATTTGCCTGGGGACCCTAAGGTTTTCAAATGCCCAAATGCTCTGCGTCTGTGGCTCAGCACATCCCAACACACACCTCCAGAGACACCCCATATTAACCAGGGTCCATCCCCACTCCCCACCTCCCAGCTGCAAGTGCAACCTTCATTCCAGTGGGGCTGGACAGAGCTCATCCCAAGTTAATCCTCATTCCCACCAGCCATTTCACATCCCAAGAAAATTCCTCCCTATTACAGATAACATCCAGGGTGCGGGGGAGAAAATATCTTTTTCAGGGAAACAAATCCCAGACCAAAAGCACATGGGCTGAGAGAGGGACAGGCAAAGCTGATCTAAGAGCCTTGCTGCTCATCCTGGACCTCACAAGAGGTCTAAGATCCCAGCTGAAGGACACGTAACCTGTGTGAATCCTGTGTGTTACCCATCCTCCCCTTTGAGCAGTGGACATCATCCATCTTTGGATGGATACAGACACTGTGGTGGTGAGACATGAATCGGTACTTCAATATGGTGAGCAATCAAGCCCCAACTTCTCTGGTGGCTCTACTCCACCATCTGTGAAGAGGGAGAAGTGATCGCTGAGGCAACACAGTTTTGATTCATCCAAGATGGTTTTGTGGGAAAATTTATGCAGATTTAAACAAAAGACTTTTGGGGATGTGGGGAGAACATTTCAAAAATTCAAGCCTTGATTTTTTTTCACTTGGTGTTTCTTGCCTTTAAAAAAACCCTCATAAATATTAAGCAATTAAATCATCCAGGGAGATCTTAGAAACAATAAAGAATGGATCATTGTGGAGTCAAATGCAGCATTCTGTTCATCTCAAGGCAAAATGGTTTAGACGTTTGTTGGTTCTCTGAACAATTTGGGAAGCCAGTGAACCAAAACCAGTAGTTGTGTGCACTGCCCTCCACCTGCCCAGTGCAAACACCAATAGCTAAGAACCCTGATGCTGGAGAAAACTCATCCTGCACCTTTGGCTCTATCTACCTGGCAGATGTATCCAAACATGTTGTATGGCCACCATCTGTGATTTTAAACCATGCAAGCCACCCCATCCTTTCCCCCATTAACTTTTTTAATTCATTGGCACTTTCAGCTAAATCCACCAACAGTCCTATTGATATAAGACCCTCCATGTCCTGGTGGACCTGTGCAGGATCTGCACGGTGCTGGCACTTTCCGAGCCCCAAACAGGGTCCCCCTCCTCCAAAGACAAACAGGATTTCTTTTGAAGTCTGAATGTCTGTTCCTGGGCCAATAAAATCCTTCAGTTTCGCAGCAAGAAGGTAAAGGTGGTGAAAGGTGTTAGTAAGCATGTCCTTGTGAACTGCAATTAGCAGCTGGGTGAAGGGGGAAAGTGTTGGAAGAACAAGGGGAGGCGATGGCTGTCTCACCTCGCTTGGGATGGGCCAGATGGGCCAGGCATGAGCCCCAACACCAGGACTGGAGACAGTCTGGCAAGCCAGCCCCAGGCCATTGGAGGCCTAAAGAGAGTCAGAGGGGTTTCTTTACACCATATCTCATCCTGCTGGTGACACTTGAAGAGGGCAGGATGATCGAAAGAGAATAGGACCTGCTCACAGAAGGTTCACCAAAGGAGATATTCGGTCTGCTTTAGAAAATGGAACCATGATAACCTTCTACAGTCCTGTGTTTTACCTAAGAATGACCATACAAGCAGCCCTAAGCCCCTCGCATCTAATCTCCAGACACTAACCAGAAAAACACATCCATCATAGGCAGCAAGACCTGTAGCTTTAGGGTTTTCTTGACTGCTCCATTGTCTGCAAAGGATATGGCTGTGAAGGATAAGCTCTGCTTCAGAAATAGGAAGGGTGAGTTACATATAGAAAGAAAAAGTGTGGCTACTGTGAGGAAAAGGACATGTAAATGTTGCTTTATTAAAGATGTTCCAGGCAATTTCCCCAGGCAATCACACTCCTCTGCAAAGAAGAAGGAAGGACAGGAGAAAGGAAGCTTTATGAAACTCTATAATATATCGTCGGATGTTTAACCTTCCAAAAAAAATGGTCCACACAGAGTTCTCCCTGGAGATGGTGACTGTTTTGATACTTTTGAGACTTGGTGACAGACCCTAAGCAACACACCCTCCTGGGGCTGTCCCAGTTGCTTCCTTCTGATCCCACCTTTCAATGAAGTCAGTGTCAAGCAAACAGGACAACCCAAGAACATCAAACTTAATCCTACCTTTAAACCTGCTGCCGAAGCTACCAAACTCAGCATTGACCTCACTGATCACCCACCCTGCACCAAACTGCATCACGTCTATTGAGTAGCCCTTATATCAAGCTATCGGATGGGGAGTATATGGCTTTTTTTTAGGACTCACGTGGACCAAACATGCAAGAAATATGGGGTTTGCACATCTGTTTCTATCAACAGACACTTCACTTGTACAAACACATCCAGTCTAAGGGCAAAGTAAATCCTTTTCAATATTAAGCCACTCAGAGGCAGGGGAATAGGTTGAGGACTGGCTAGCAGCCAATGAGGTTTGCAAAACAGTGGAATCTAATAAAAATAATTGAAATATTTAAAGGCAGTTGCTTCATTTTATAAAGAAGCACCTGCAATGATTACCCAAAACATTTGCAGGTGGAAAAAGGGCTGAGCACGTCATTGGTGTTAATATCATTTTTGCTCAGAGGGCAAATTAGGCATTGTAATTGTGAAGAATCATTGGAGCTATTTCAATAATGGGATGACTCTGATAATGAAGGATGATTCCTTTAGATCCCCTCTAGTGTGTTAGCCTGCAAAGCCAAGGCTTGGGTGTATTAAAAACCTAACATCAAGGAGAAAGGTGTTCTCCTCAGCCAGGCACCATGTGTCAGGGATCATTTACCTGTGTCAGCCTGTTAAAGTCTGGAGAAAATAAAGGATAATTCACCTAAAACCCCTACAGCCAATCCTTCAGCTGATACAACTCAGCCCATTTCCACTGACTTCAAGAGGAAGCTGCCACTTCAGACCAGCTGAGCATCTGGCGTTTTGGATTTTAGTTTGGGTGCTGATTCATCAGCTCCTCATGTCTGGCTGGATCCCAGAGTGCCAGGGTGTAGCTTCAAAGCACAGCAGACAACAGGTAGAAATCCACAAGGAAGGGGCAACGTATGTCTGCATCTTCACCTGGAAGGAGTCTCCAAGCAGAGCTACATGAGCAGCTTGGCCTCCAGTCTCCATATCAACCTGTTACCAAACATTTTGGAAGCAGACCCGCATGTTCTCTTTAAAATCAGGTTCACTTAAGCACATGCACCCAATCCTCACTCTCCTGGGTTCCCAGTGGGATGTAGCCACCCTTCTGTACCTGATCCAAAGCCCACTCATTGTCATGGAAAGCCACCCTGTTTTCCATAAAATTTAGACCAAGCACTATTAAAAATTATTTCAAGAGATGGCAAGTAGGATGTGCTTCACGTGAGCATCGGGCAGCTCCTCAACAGTGAAGAATGGATGCACCAAAGAGTCTGGGACACAGAAAATTCTATGACCAGTTTGGGGCATCACAGAGCCAAATAGCCTAGAAAACAAAATATGGAGGTGAACAGTTGGACGTTGTTCAACGTCTTGCTAGATGTGAAAGAAAATGAGTATCCTGGAGAAACACGAGGCTCATCGGGGATGATCATTATGAGTCCCACTGGCAGTGGCTGTATTGTCTCTTTTAACTATGCCAGAAAGTGACCTTGAATGTCCTGTTTAGTTCAAGCTGTGACATCCACACTGTCCTTCCAGCAGGACTCAGGTTGGATCCAAGTTCCTCCTTTCACCCAAAGTTCAGGAAGCCAGATGGATCACTGCAGGTTCAAAAGCCAGCAGTTACTAGGTGGACCATTTGAAGTGAGGGCAAGTTATCTCAATGGTATGGAGAAGTCAGACCTGTCTATTCATGACAACAGGAATAAAAACAGCATCAGGCATGAATTGGAGACTCCCCAGGCAGAGTCTGATGAGACCTTTCAGTACATAACATCATTTTACAAAGGGAGCCAAATCCATTTTTTCATCCTGTTCTACACACGGTTGTTTGGGTAGTTTCCATCCCTGGAGAAGGATGAGTGGAGAAGAATACCGCTTCATTTCAGGAGAATTAATAGAGGATTCACAAATTTAGAAAAGACTTTTCATATAGAAAGTGCAGAAGACTTCATATAAGCATCATCTGGCCAAGTACAAACACATGAAATAAAGCCATCCAGTTCTGAGGTAGTTCACATGGACTCCTTTTAAAGGCCACAGAGATCTGGTTAGTACCATCAGTGGAGTATTTATCTCATCACTTATCTCATTAGTGGAATACAGCTTATCTCACCCTAAAGCAGATAAGATGAACTCCACCCTTAATTCCCACTGACTCTGAGGATCTGAAAACCTTTGGAGGGGTGAATTGTCCTGCGGGAAGCACAACAAATATGAATTACAGAACATTTTGATAATGTTGGCCCCCAAACATAAAGACTTCTTTGTAGCTCTGGCAGTGGCAGATGATAGTCCTTCTCCACTGAAGAAACAGTCCTTCCAAGTCTTTTAAGATTCCGTACTGTTGCCCATCAGTACAGCAAGTGAGTCAACAAAGGCTTCGAAGATGGCTTAGCTATAGTTTAGGGGACTAACACCCACTGGCTTTAACTGCCAAATAGTGAGTTTTTCTAAAGTAGCAAGGTACAACTCTTATGCCTCTTGGTTGCCATACGAGCTCCTTTGAGGAGCTGAGCCTCAGCATCCGTAGATGGGCACAGAGGGAGAACGAAGCCAGGTATCTAGCCAGCTTTTGCGCGTGGTCATTGAATTTTCCCAGAGATCTGTAGATTTCTTCCAAAATGCTGTATGGCAGTATGGGAGTCCAGGCTCTCTAACAGCTCATTCAGGTCCCTTTATGGTCAGCTGGGATCTTGTCAGCAAAGTCTTCGGAACTATGGGATGCATTCACTCCATCCCAAAGCATGTATCTAAAATAAAACAGATGACTCACTAGATCAGCCAGGGCTAGAAATGCAGCATATTCTTTCAATCTAGAATAGAATTAATTTACTAGCAAATGACATAAACTCATTAAATTCTTTTTTCCTAAAAAGGCCATCCTTTTTCCTAAAAAAAAATATTTTTTTTTGGCTTGGTATTTAAATCTTGCCCCTTCACTCGGTGGGTGGGGTCCCTTGATTTGTGTGATGCCAGGGATCAGACCAGATGATCATTTGTGTTGTTACCGCCCATTTTTAGGACTCTAGGAATTTATTGTTTTATTGTTTTAGTCTCGAATCTTACGGCGCAGAGCCTGCGATTGCTCAAACAGTGCAACCATGTGGTGCTGGAGACTTGCAAAGATCATCTGAAGACAAATCCCCTGTAGGGCTTAAGTTCTGGATATGTGAGGAGACAGATGGGCCCAACTACTGCAGAACATTTTGTGTCTGAATGTTTTCCCTCCCGACAGGACACAGCACCCAGAAGCCTGTTCTCAGGAGGCACTTGCTTAATTGCACGGAGTCAGCAAGTTGAGACCTTTGGAGGAGTTTTGGATAACATCTCCTGCTTCGTCCCCTCCGAAGCTTACTGAACCCTGCTGCTTCTGCAGCACCAAGGGGTGTTGGACCAGGTTCACAAACCTGAGCACCATTAAGAGAAAATACTACCAATATCAGCATTCTCTGCTCACTTAGACCTACTTTGCATTTTAAACACCAGTAAATGACTGCCCAAGGGAACAGAGAATCAGACCCATCAGTGTGGGTATATTTCAGCAACTCAGACCCCAGGAATTTTGGAAGTTCACCAGCATTAAGGATTATTAATGCATATTGAAAAATAGCTGGAAATCTACCCAGCATTGTTAAAGAATCATTTAATTATTATTAACTGAGTCACAGAGGGCAGGCAGGCAAGTTTATGAAACTGATACACTGAGTAACCACAGACTCAAGACTAGGAGATTGCTATATGCCAAAATTTGTAATTAAACCATGGCCCAAGGACGGGCACTGCAGCCTACTGCATTCAGCAGGTGCCCTCTGCTGGACTCCAGTCCCAGCTGGGACCGTACCTTCTGCATCCAGCCTGCAAACTTCTCCTGGGCAAGGCTGGGTGCACCACAGCATCCTTCCAGCGTGACTTCCAGCTGACTGCCCTTTACAGCAGTCACCTCCCATTAGATTTCTCAGTAAGAGCAATTATTCAGAAAAAAAAAAAAACCACAAACCAACAAACTATTAAGTTTCACCCCGTGTCACCACAGCTTGGTTAGACTTGAAACAAGGGCGCAGCTCTGAAGAGTTCATTGCCCTTTCCTATCCCATTCCCACCATCTCGTCCTGGTGACTGGGAAATGTCCATCTTCACTGGTTAACTCACGATGACTAAAGCAGGTGGGGCATGCACGGTGAGGAGATATGATGTGAGAGAAACGGGTGCAATTAAATAACAGAGCTTTCAACACCCAGCTCCCAGGGCAGCATTTAGCTAATTAAGCAAGCCGTGCATTCCCCTGAGGTGTTTCCATTGCCCTCAAGAGCAGTGTCAAGGTCAAATTTGCTGCTGACCATTCATAATGGTCCATGCTGACCATTCATAATTCATAATGCCAAGCCACAAGAGCTTGTTTAGAGAGTGTTGGGGTTCCCTTGCTGGGAAGTGTCTGGACGAGTGCTCTCTCAAATGCTGTGAGGACACCATACTGACCAAGCCCAAACTAACCTGACTACCTCCTCTTCCACAGTGTTCTCCCTTCAACATACATATGCCATGTAACAGAGTCCTAGACCCCTAGGAGGTCATCAGGGGACATAAATATCTACTGGCCACCGCCAAACGATGCTGAGTGAGATGTTCTCTGTGCTTTTTGCTCCATTCACATTTTCCATATCCCTCACCTGTTTTGGCCGCCAGGTACTCAAGGCAGGAACTGCCTCTTGTCAGGTCGACATGTAGGACCTAGCACTGCAAGGGCTCTAGGCATGCTTATAATGCAAACAGAAAGATTAGATCAAGTCTGGCCTCTCTCTCAATGCTGTGGGCAGTAGAGGAGTGTAGTGTTTGCCTCTTATCTGGAGTCTTGGGGGATTGGCCCAGTATGTTGACATAAACTGCTGCCAATGTCAGTTTACACTAAGAAATCTGGGTTATAAAATGTGTTGGCTCAGGAGCAAGATCGGAGTCCTAGTAAGGCATCCCTCTCCAGAGCTGGTAACCTCCCACGAAGAGGAAGGGACCATCCAAGCCAGTCACAGCTTTGAACCCCAAGTGAACTGGGTACCTGGGCAGGATCTGTAACTCGGCAAGGTTTCAAGTCAAAGAGTGTAGGAGTTCTGGGGAGATTGGGGTCCTGCAGACACCTGCAGAGCTGTTCAGATTCATATGTAAAACAATTTTTGAAAATCTTGTGGGTAATCAAAAACTTAGAAGGGGAAAAGACATGGTGTCCCAGCCCAGGGAGGGGGGTTGGAACTAGGTGATCTTTAAGGTCCCTTCCAACTCAAATCATTCTATGATTTGATGTTATCAAGCAAATCTCAAACAAAACCCTGCATTTTCACATTAAGAAATGTCATAGGAAAATGAAAATGCAAGAAATACTTCACTGAGTCAGACCAGCAGCTCAGTAACCTGCCTGTGACCACAGCAAGAGGAGATACACTCCAGGGAAGCCACTTTCTGCAGTCATTGCCCTCATGTTGCTCCATCATTTGCAGCCATCGCAAGGGAATGCTGGAGGGTGCACCTCGGCATGTTCCTATACCTATCTATGGGTGGAACTGTTGTCCACAAATTTGTCTAGCCCTTTTTGGAATCTGATGATACTCTCTGCCCAAAAACCTTCTCTAGGAACAAATTCCAGGAGTTCATCAATGTTTTTTTGATGTTTATCAATTAAGATTCAAGAGCATTGTCTCCAGACTCAGGACACCCACATGCAGGCTGTCTCCAAGGGTATTGGGTTTTGGGCCTCCCACTGCAGTCCATGATGTGGTCCCTTACGACAAGTGAGATGTCCTCAGTCTATGGCTGCAAAGGACACTGAACTCCCTGAAACTCTTGTGTCATGTCTTTCAGCCTTGCTCAGGGGTCTGCAAGTCCACATGGCACCATGCATCCACCGGGAGCAACTCAGCTGAGACCCTCAGCAGTAGATCTCAGAGATCCCAATGCAGCTCACCTACTTGTTTCGTCGGCTGGATTGTTCTGTGGGCTCAAGTGACAGTATCTGTATAGATTATTGGGAAATCTCAGGCACCTGTTACATGATGTAGACATCTAAATGTTGGTACCTGAGTCTGGTGCTGAAACCTATCAGGAAACATATTTTAATTAGAAGAGGGAATTTTGAAATTAAGACAGAATTGAAAATTTTGGTTTTCAGATACAGTTTTCTATTTTTAAGTGAGGAGATTAACCAACCAACCAACCAAAAAAAAATCAACAAACCCCCCATTGACTCACAGCATTATTTGGGTTTAAAGGGATTTTAAGTCTCTACTCCAATGTCCTGCTCAAAGCGAGGCCAGCTATGAGGTCAGATCAATCTTCTTTAACTACAAAACCACGAAACCTTGAGCTACAAAATCACAAAACCAGGTCCAGTGCTAAGAAGCTTGGTTTGATGGCCAAGGTCTCGGGCAAATATTTCATCCAGGTGTAAGGGGGAGCTCTGAATGTGCACATTACAGCAACATCAGATAACTGTCCATAACCACAATGACAAATGTCTACTGGTGAGACGTGAAGAGGAAGGAATCTGGAAACCTCCATAACCACACAAGAAGGAAAAGCAGACCTAAAGCTGCTTTTTTCAAAGCTGGCTTGAACTAATGACCACTAAATTTCAACAAAGACGATGACAACCGTGTCCTTGAGCACCTTTCTACTCTGTAAGGGAGACTGGATGGAAGCTGTGACCTGAGTGACGTGGGCTGAGCCACAGACCAAAGAAAGACCTTTAGCGTTTCTGAAAATTACAGGTGGCAAGTTTGTACATCACGTGTTGCATCCCAGGGAGAGGAATTCCTTACAGGCCTCGTCTTACAACAAAGGAGGAACCGATCCAAACGGTCAAATAGCAGGAGCTTCAATAGGAGGGACTTTACATGAGTCAATATGTGAACTATTCAAGAGTGTTTCTACTTACTGATTTCAAATCTACAACCCTTATCAACCAGGGGAGAGACCACACTAGCTTTTCTTTAAGCTAGATTAAGAAGGAAAGTAAAAGTAGGTATTTAAGATAAGGAATAAAACAAGTGAGTTGTTGTATTAAAATAAAACCAGTGTAATGCGTGGAGAAAGAAAGACATTTTTGTCGTAACTAGAACTCAGGAGTGGAGAAAATCAATAAGGAAAATAAAGGACTTGAAGAAATATTTATAGTCAGCAGAGTCAAGGTTGAAGAGAGAGCTCTTTTCTTGTACAAGGAACAAAAGAAACCCTGACGAGAGCATTAATTTGTTGTTACTCTAGGGCAACGGTGGAACCGTGGATAATAACCAAGAGAAGCCCTGCGTGTTCAATAAATGTTCAGTTCTGCATGTTGGGAAAAAGCTGCACAAGCTACTTCTACCACACACTGCTGATGATCACACTTACGGCTCTAACCATAAGCAAGGGAGATGGTAATCAGCATCTCCCACAGCTAGCCATTAATAAATCTGCAGATTCAGATCATTTACATCCAGGAGTTTTTAAAGAGTTGGCCAAGAAGGGGTTGGAGCCTATTCAAAAGTCTTTGAACCCCAGGGAAGTTCTAGAGGACCAGAGGAAAATGAAAGTTCTGCTGTTTTTTTTAAAAGAGGAGACAGGACAACACGGGTTCTAGACTGCCAGCCTGCCATTAATCCCTGAAAAAATAATGGAATAGCTCATATGGGATTTGTTTATTATGGAATCAAAGGAAGGTAATATAATTGCTGCCAATCAACTTGGGTTTATGAAAAATAGATCTTGTCAAATTAATTTGATGTATTTTCTGATAACAGCACAAGTGTGGTTAATAAGGGGAAGAGTGCTGATGTAATTTTACTTAGATTTTCCTCAAGGCAACTGCCTGGGTACTGTATGATATTTTGATTAAGAAACTGGAGTACCAAACATGGCACACATTAAAGGGATTAAAAACTGGCTAACGTAGGTCTCAAGGCATAACTCTAAACAAGGGATCATTGCCAGATGGGTGTGTTCCTCGTCAGGTCCCACAGGGAACAGTTCCTCAATACACATTTTAACATTTTCCCTAAGTCCTGGAAAGAAAAAAAATAAAAATAAAAAAATATCTAGGGACAACACCAGATCAGCATGTAAGGAAGAGGCTGAGGTTAATAGTACGGAGCAAAAAGGCTCGCTTGTTGAGATGAGTGCAGGCAGAGAACAAGCAGATGAGGACCAAACATGAAGGCAGATGTGCAGAGTGAAGAATGGGGCCATATTCCCCCTCCTGGAAAGCAGCAACACTGGAAGAGACCTGGGCATCACAGTAATAACTTGATCTTCTTGCAATTGGCGTTTATTGCTAAAAGGTCTAGTGCTCTTGGATGCCAGAAAGGAGGAAATGTTGAATTTATGGGACGTCCTCATTACCCAACTCTCCAGGCTGTGTGAGGCAGCTGATTCCCCTGGGTTTCTTCTGCAGGAATTGGAGAGCGGGAGATGTTCTTGCTGGGTGGGATCCCAATTGGGCTATCAGAACTGGTGACAGAGATGCCAAATGGGGAGCGAAGGGACCTGCTAAGTCCTCCTGCTGCCCAAGCCAGGCCAAAAGGGGGTGAGGGTGAAGGTCCCCACCCCACACTCTTCCTCCAAGACTGTGAATTGGTCACCGTTCCTGAAATACTAGGAGGCACAATTCCCAAAGGACGTTGTTAAATCAAAGCGGAGTTGGAGAAGTGTCCTGAGAATGGAGGCAAGTTTGGAAACCCTTAGTGGAGCTCAGTCCACCAACCCAACGGACAGAAGAATGATAGTTTATAAGCCCATGAGCAATCTGTTGAATGGGTGTTCAGTAACTGAGAGCTCTTGAGCATCTCACACAAAGGTACAAGTAGATTTAAATGACAGAAATCAACGTTAGCCATCATCAAACACCAAATGCGGTATATATTTTAACACTGAAGTTGACTGTCTGATGGAACAATTTAGCAGAGACTACAAGAATTCACATTATACAGATTTTAGAAGGAAGGCCAAATGTTTTATCAAAATGGATTTTCTAGTTCAAGCAGGAATTTATGCAGTGTCTTCCTCTGGTTGTTTTTTAACACAGGAGGTCTGACAGAGTAATCTCAGCCCTTCTCTCTAATCATTTAAACTCTGGCCCTAAACTGATGCAGAGGATGGGGGGGAAGACTCCTCTGAGGACCACAGAAGCATCATTACATGAGTCACTGCCAGTCCAGTTAGTCATCTACACAGCCACCTTCATATGGGAATTTGTTGTGAGTTGCCTGGAGATTGAACTACATCTGTGAAGACCACAATTCTCAGAAGTCCTCCCCTCCTTTCTGTCACACACACTCCACTGCACCTCCCCACTTCCAGTGAAAGCAGCAACATCTTCCTTAAACAGAATTACTGAAGGACAAGTGTGGTTCTCTGTCGAGAATCAGGCCTTTGCCCACTTCCTATTTTGTCTCCCACCATTTCTCAGCCTGATTTTTAGGCTCATATAACAGTTAAAGCAGCTTCAACTCAAACCTTTCATTGGCAAGTGGATTCACGATGTTTTGTCCTATCACAACATTATGCAGGAACCTTCTTATTTTTATACATAAGTACCCAGAAGCTCCACAGGAACTCAGCTGTGGGACCAAATATATCAGAGGGATAAGCCCACCAGAAATCAGGTAAGTCTCCAAGAGGGGAGGCCTCTGAAGCAGGGAATGCTCTCCGTTTTGGTGCACACCATCTTAAACCCTTCCTATCTCTTGCCCCTGGAGCACTTCTTTGCAGTTTGCTTGTAGAGATCCTAGCACAGCCAAGCCTTTTTCCTGCTTGGGACTCGGACTCTTTCATGGATTCAGCAATGTGGGAGGATGCCAGAAAGGAGGAAATGCCACCCACTTTCAGGGAGAGCAGAGAGAAGGTGAGCTGACCGTGATGGTAGACATCTAAAGCAAGAAGAGTCCATGATGCTTTATGCTGGACTATGGGAACACCAGTGGGATTACACCCATCAGCCACAGTGCTAGATGGCACAGTGTCAGGGAGCAGCATCATCCATAGATATCCCTCACCTCACAACCCCACACACCAGGTACAAGTGGTCCATTGGATGATGTGAAGCCCCCAAGGCAGCTGTCCCAGGACAAAAGCCTACAAGGTGATGGCTGCTCCTTCAGCAGGCCCTGGTGCTTATTGAGGGATGCCTAATGAAATCTGCTCAAGAAAGCTATTTATAAAGATATTTATCATGCAGATATCATGCGGACTAATCAGCTCCCAAGCCAACACCATAATCTCTCCGCATGTCAGAGCAGTACAGGGATCGTTCCAGGGAGAGGTCGGGGAACGGGAGATTAGAGCCAAGCCCAGCTCTCAGCCACGGCAGCGCGAAGCCACAGTGGGCTCAGTGAATCCAATTACACCGCAGAAGTGCCTATAAATCAGTCACAAATCAAATAAAGCAGAAAGCATCGCTTACCCGCTGTGGTTTTCTACCACCCACTGCTGTGAGGATCACAGCCTCCTCGGATTCACACAGCGCTCGGCATGACGGAGACCTGCTCCGACCGCCAGCGTGAGCGATGCCAGGGATGGGGTTCCGCTTGTTACTTTTGCTAATGGCGCTTTTAGCGATGCAGGCAGCTGCCCATGCTGCCATCACTCCTCCAGAGTCAGGACCCAGACCCCATGTAGTCCTTCCTCCCCCCTATCCTTCCCGCCATGCTGACTCCGGGTCATGTAATCGGGTTGCAAAGCTATATAAACCCTTTCCATACAGGTTCTGAGCATATAGGAGCTATATGTATTTCTTTTCCCTTTATGCTATTTAAAGACTGCTCTATGGACCAACCTTAGACAGACACACATATACCACATACAGATACAATTTTGATTTTGTGTGTGTACCCACAAGCACATTATATATAACTTTACGTGCTATATATGTATTTATTTCTTCACTTACTTTGTGGGTTATTTCTTCACTTATTTGTTACACACACTCCTCTGCCTACACAGTGGCAGAACAACTGGCAGGTGGCAGACCATCCAGTTTTGCAGCCACAGCTCCTAATTTTTTTGTGTTGAAAGAGGATCTGACTCATCTCAGCTAGCTTTAGCCTCTAAACGTGGAGAACACCTAGATATCTGGGGCGTTTCTCCTATCAGTGGGCTACTTTCAAAGGCTAAGTCAATCCCATTTATCAGAGGCACCTATTTTAACACCCTCTAGACACCCTCTAGAGATGTGGCACCCTCTAGAGATGATCATTTCTATTCACTGACTCTAGAAAGGGCCAAAAGAGTGGCTTAAGAAACCTGTCTCCCTTTTGGCAGCGTGAAATCAGTCCTGCCCAGTGTAGGTACCACAACATCATCTTTCTGTGGCTGTGAACTGAGGTTTACTGTGGTCAGAAAAGGAATAAACAGGGAAATGGAGTCAGCAAGGACAGACATTATATAACCCATGTTAACCGATTGGTGCAGATATTTAAGATAAAGGTTCATTTTTCAAAAGCATCTACTTACTCAGCACCCCGAACTCTATTTCCAAAGGTGACGAGGCTCACGTGGCAGTAAGAGCCAGGGATGTGCCTCTGGTTCACCATTGGTTCCTGCTCAGGAAACTTTGGAAACTTTCACCCAAAATCCATTGGGGTGGTGGTGGGGGAAGCAATACTTTGAAATAAGTTGTTCTTTGCCCCAAATGTTTTAATCATTGCAAAGAAGCCATCTTCCCAGGAAAGAGCTGTACGTCATCCTCAGCCTGGGATGTAAAGACATGCATTTCCACAAGGAACAGTTTCCACGGGAGAGGCCATACCCTTTGCAAGACATTAACTGTTTGTATTAAATGTGGTTGGTGTTTTCAAAAGAGGCAGAAGTTCGTTGAGTCATTCATAGTTGGCAACTGAGTTGGGTGAAAAACTAGTGGGGCTTGGGCAGCCGAGGGAGGTGGAGAAGGGCAAGGTACACTCGCTCTGCTATTTTCTTCACCATCTTCATCTCTGTCCGAGACCCAGGAGACAATGCCAGACAAGGCAGGCGATGGCTGGTGAGAAGCAGGGGTGAGAGGATGCCTTCAAGATGGGATGTCACAGTCCAACCCCACCAAAACTTCACCACCTTGCCAAAGGAAAAATGCCACGCTGTCACAGAAAGCGCATTTTGTCCCTTCAGACCCAAATCAGCTGCTGGGGGCGCACGGGAGGGCACAGGTTGTCCCACACCACCTGCAGCCTGGCCGTGCTAAAGGCACAACCAGTTTTACTACAGGTGTTGCCCGGCACAGTTTCTCCCTTGTGGTACCATTACTCTGGGCCACTCTGGGACAGCATCCCTGCTCCCCTCCCAGCTGACAGCCCTTTGAAGGGGCTGAGCCCTGGGTTTATCTCTTGATTTTTCTAATGAGCTCTTAAACCTTCTATCAATGACACATTCCATCAGTGGATCAAGGCACCTAAATAAAATTGACATAAGGCAAGGCCTTTTAATTATCCAATTATTTTGTTTCAAGCAGCAGCTGGTAAAAAGTAAAAAGACTTAGTGTTCTTCTTTCGTCTCTGTTGACATAAAATCAAGGATCAAAGCACCTTAATTTTTGGCCTCTGATTTTTCTTTCCTTGATTTAAACATGCCTCTTATGAGTTCAGCGGCCTTCCTGCCCCCTTTCTTATTTAGCAGTGATTAGTGAGTGGTGAAGCTGCAAAGCCTTGGAGCTTGCTGTCATGAGATGAAGCCCCCGTGGTGCAGGGTGCTGGCGGTGTGCAGGATAGGCCATCACTCGCTCCGTCACCAAAACAGTTTTTAGTCTCAAGAGTGAGACAGGGAAGATTTGCTGATGGGGAACTACATAGGCAGAGACGAGGGCTTGCACAGGAAGCCCCAAGCACCTGGTGGAGTCCACATCTCTCTGCTGGAGGTGCTAGTTTGAACTTTCATGTGTGTTGGATCCCCAGCGTTAAAGCAGACTGGAGATGCTAATTGTTCCCTGGATTCCAATTGTTCCCACTTTCAAAGAGCAACCTGTACATGCAGCTTGAATATCCCCTGGGTTTGTTCCCCACTAAGAAGAACAGATACTCAGTGAATACACATCATCAGATCCCTTTGCGCGTGGTTTTATCTAGGGCTGTGGAGAGAAAGAGAAACGTCATCCCAATGGGCAACTCAGGTCACCTCAGATCTGACCTTCCATTAGGGACGTCTGTCCCTCTCTAAAGGGATTGTGATTCTGTGTTTCAGTACGATGGGAGACATCTGGACATAAGTTCTACCCTAGTGCAGCATAAAAATAAATACAAATCAGTTTCCTAATTTCTCCTTCCTGAGCCTGGGCTTGCAGATGATCTGGGCTGTGAGTGGAGAGGCCCTAACACAGGACACAGAGAGTCCACATCCATGTGTACGCATGGACATGGACACATGTGCAAGCATGGGCAGTCATGAGTAGGAAGCTAGAGCCCAGGAGAGGGCTTCCAATGGTCTGACATAGCAGCAGAGGTTTCGCATGAGTTGATATGGAGTAGAGAGGTGGTGGCAGAGGTCCACGCAGAAGGACACTCCACCAGCATCAGCACAGATGCCTGAACACACCGGAGCATGTCAGCATGGGATCCCACCTGCATCAGCACGCTTTGGGTCTGCACTCCCAGGCAGCACGGGGAGAAGTGTGTGTCAACGCACGTGTCTCCATGGCTGAGACCCAGCAGACACACCGTGCAGACGAAGACCTCTTTAGAAAGCTCTACCAGCCAAGCAGCCCTACCAGCTCCTGCTGCTAGGTGGAGATACTGCCCAAATGAGCAAACAAGCACTTTGGATGATATCAGGCACTCCCAGCTCCTCCAGAGACATTGGATGTCCTTGAATAAAAACTGTGTTGTCCTCTATCTTTCAAGATTGGTATAAAAAGGCTTTTACAGGACCACAGCTCTACTAAGATGGTTAAACAAGCATTAGCTTTATCTGGGCAGACCTGGCCTGAAATTCTTCTTGTCTTGACTTTAGTTCAAACAAAGGGAGCTGGGATTTCTCTGTGCATTTTATGAGCTGCTGTCCCTGGTGGTTTCATATTTCCCACAAGACCTGTGATATCCAGGGTGCCATTTAGTAGGGAAATGACCACAGAGGAACAGAGACGTCAGAAAGCCTGGGGCCAGGATTTGAATCTGAAAAACCCTGCTCGTGACATCACCTGAGGATCTGAGGAAGCTTGAGCAGCACTGGGCTGTTTGGCAAACTCAGATTCAAAGTGAGTCTTCATCTCTGAGGATAGAAACTTCCCCTTGGACTAAAAGGAACAACAGTCTTTGGGGAAATGAGCAACCCAGAGGTGGAGTTTGAATGTGCCCAGAAACCCCAATTTTGAGGTCTGACAGATTGCTTGAAACTCAGATTAAAGTTGCACAAGAAGCTCGGATAGAAATGGGGGTTCCAGTGATGCTCCAGCTGCATCCCCATCTCAAAGGTTTGGTCGATCCAGTAATCCCAAGTTACTCCTTTTTCAAAATTAAAGAATAATTAAAGAAACATTCTCCAGGATGCCAAGGCAAAGATTAGCACTGGGTCTCGCTCAGAGGGACACATATTTCACACAGCAGACACCAGAGTGACAAACCATAATTAACATCTGGGAGCAACGGGGAAGGATTTGGAGAGGCAAGTATTCCTATTGTAAATTAAATATCAGTTTGGTCAGAGGATCATTAAAAATATGCTTTCACCTGCTCCTAATTATTTTCCCCACTACAATGGGTGTTTGTTTCCACTCACAGGAAGCTGGAGCTGCAAGGCACGGTGAGCAGAGGGTGGAATTTGCCTCTCTGAAGCAGCTCTGACCCGCTCACGCTCAGGGCTTCACGAGGGCAAAAAGTCCTCTGCATAAAGGTGCTTTTTACTGCCATGTGAAGCTCAGAGCACCCAAAAAATTGCATATATTAATCTGCACCCTCTTCCATGCTGCCGAGGTGGTGTGTGCTGCTGGCTGGCTCTGCCTCCTGCCCCAGAGGTGGCTCCAATCCATCTGCAGATCCAGCCTTCCCCATGGGCTCCAGTGCAGGCAGCGTGTGTTCATGCATCTATGCAAATACAAGAGCAAGGTTTTTTTCACGCATCCAAATATCACCATAAAAATAAATATTTTAATATTTAAAAAAAAAAAAAAAAGAAAGAAAAACATTTTTAAGCCTTCAAAACAAACGCCCTTTTCAAGCCACTGGCAATTACAGAGAGGTCCTGATCCTTTCTGCCTGTTACTGTCAAGCAAGTTTTCAGTAGGATTCAATAAAGTGATCTGACATTTCTTTGGAGATCTTTACACACAGTAGCTCAAGCCAGGAAAGAACTTTACTTCTGGCAGCTATGCGAATATTTTATTTTGCCCAGAGCTAGACAGGTGTGATCAAGAACAGGGGGAAAAATATATTAGCAAAAGGCCTTTCAGTGGCAATACAGGTGTTTGCTGGAGTGCAGTCGGTTTGGGTTGCGTGTTTTTTTTAAGGAAGAAAGTCTTAGCAGGGCAAGATTAAAGGCACAGTACGTTTATTTCTTATAGACTGAAAGTTAGGAAAGCACTTAAAAAAAAAAAAAAGAGGTTGCAGTGCTGGGTGATGAAGTCATTAATTCTGAATTTCTGACTAGCATTTGTCAGCATTTGCCAGTGAAAAGGGTATTTTGAACTAGATCTACAAGGGGCATTAAGCTCCTCATTCCTAAAAGTTTGAAAAGACTTTGGCACATTAGATATGTCCTGGACCTGAGCCCTTCTCACCAAGCATTGGGGAGTCACTAAAGAGTTAATGGAGTTTATCATTCACAGAACAAGTCAATACACTCATTCAAATAGTTACAGAAAGGTCACGGGATGAGATGCCTGAAACTTGCTTAAGCAACAATTTTTTGCTCCTAGGGTAAGCTGAAACACAAGACACATTTCCTGGAAGAGGTTGGGGATGTTGCTAAAGCACCAGGACCAGGGGAAGGAGCCTCATGAGTTCTTTGGGATCTGGGAAGCCAACTCCCAACTCAGAGGTTCTGGAAGTTTTTTAAAGAAAAGGTGAAGAGGTGGCTTGAGCAAAACTTACAGTCAAGGGAATGTAGGAAAAGGGTCTTTAATTCAGCAGTAGTGTGACAGAGGAGCTGGGGCCAGCCTTGAAGAGGTCTAGGAGGAGAAAGATCCTTCCTCTCCACCAGATCCCACTTGGTAGCCTATGTCCTCGGAGATGCCGGACATTCTGGGACCGTGTCTGCAGACCAGCTCTAGGGTATGCCAAAGACCAGAGGTGGAATACACCTGGCCTGGAGGAGCAAGTTGGCCAACGGGGCAGGGTGATGTCATTAAGAAGGAGGTAGAAGGCAAAGTGAACACCTCCATCTGGGATAGCGTACTAAAGTCAGAAAGATGTCAATGACAAAACCATGGTGACATACCTGTAAATCAGATCATAAACACACACCAATTTTAAAAACAGTCCACAGTGAGTCCACACTGATAGCATCCAGCTGCATTAAGAAGTACTATATTACTACTTGTACCTCATAACATTACAAAGTTGCTCTCTCAAGACCTGACATCACATCATTTAGTGTGAAAATCCAGCTTTTCTGTTCATAACCTCCATGGTCTATTTTATCCTCACACCAGCCTACGCAGGTTTTCAATAACAGCAGTGCCACATTCTCTAAACTCTCTCTCCCATAGATGGACAAGATATCAAACTTGGTGTTTCAAAAGCATCAATGAGAGCAGCTTTAAGAAAAAGGCATTTTGGGAACTGGAATCACTGAAACACTGAGATAGGTCTAGAAGGGACCTTGAGTGAGCCCCTCAATCAGTGTAGTCCATGACTTCATTTTGAGCCCAGCCATAAACCCAATCAGTTTAGGTAGCTTTCAATACAAAGCTGTTTTCTTGTTGGGGTGCAGTTTTCCATTTGTTGGCTCCCTGAAGACACACATACAGAAATAAGATGAGTAACTTCTATGCGACCTCCAATTTAAATGCTTTCTCCAACTGAGTAGATGCAAGAATTAAATGCACCTCAGGATCAGCAGAACCCATGACTCTCCCAGATTTCTAAATGCTCAATATTATTTAAATTTAAATAATCAATGCAATAGCTGCTTCCTCCAATGTGTTGTAGCAATACCTGGTGGATAGGGTACCTCCAGATGTCCATCCTTCACTAAGAAATGTGAAGGGCTCCTTTCCCCTTTGGTTTGCAAAAGCCAGCTGGCTAAATATCGTTTGCATAAAACACAGTATTTCTAAGTGCAAATATTTTATTCATTGAAAACTCTGCTTGGTGTGGATCAAAACTTCGCACCGTATTCTGTATTTTCTACCCGTGTTTTATAGACAATGTGATGTTCCACCAAAGGAGACAACATTCTCCTTGCTGTGCAGAGGAAAGGAGCAAACATGATAACAGAGACTCTACCAGCCTAGTTCTGTATATCATGCAGGGGCCTCGACCACCGCTCTGGGTACCCCAGCACTGCTGGATCCTCCTCAGCTGATAGTTTGGATGGGGGAGAAGGCCAGGTTTGGTCAATGTTGATGGGCTTGACTACTTGCCTGGAGAACACACCCTGGGCCCTGCACCTGACCCAGCCACAACTATAGCATCAGCCCTGGCAGCAATGACACAAAGTCAACTCCAGGCTCTAGGATGACCAAGAGCCACCCCTATATGGGTACAAACCATCACGAAATGTTTCATGAAGAACTTCAGGCTCCCTGTATAGTCACTGGAGGGAAACGGGACATTTCATCTCCTCTACTTCAGGCTAAGGCAAGTCTCACTCGGACTGTAGTGATCATACACACAGAACACCACAGTGAGGCACCATGGATCCCAACTCCATAACCAAATAAGAAATGTATTTAAGAGCCTGCAGAAGAATTGCAAAATGATCAGGTGCCTCTGGAAAGTGACTCTGGACAAAAAAACAGATTAGGAGCTGCAAATCTCCTTCTGGAGGAAGTTCTCCCCCTCAAGACCTACCAGCCCCAGGCAGAGGAGCTGGCAGTTCAATTACTGCTCTGAGATGCCTTCATCTGGATAGTGTCCACTCTGTGACACCTGCTAAAGAAGGTTGGTTCACAACATGGCCTCCTGCATTCTCAAGAGGAGATGGAGGCTTTTGAGTTGATGAGCACAGACGGGACAGCCAGAGAGAAAGCCAAGGTCATTATTTGAACACAATGAGCACCAGAGGAATCTGGCCTGGGTTCCATCATCCCTTGAGGCTGTAGAGAAGATGAAGGACTGGCAGCCCTAGTGTGACACACCATCAGCCTGTGTGAGTCTGCACTACTGCAAGGACTGTGCTTCCACAGACAACCCCACTTTCTTGCAAGACGAACTGTAGATTGAACCGCACCAAGGTCCTCTCTCAGCCAGTGGAAGTGTGTGACCCACAAATGCATAAGATGTCCATTTGGAGGTCAACTGGAGATGATCTTAGCACCTTAAGCCAAAGGAAAGAGAAGAATAAACATGGCAACAGGTCAGCAGCAAACACCACCCATTCTGGGAGAGTGACAACAATCAGGGAAACCCAGAGAGAAGCCACATGGCCACCTGAACCCAATGTCTCACTTTGCATTGACACAGTATTCGCTGTGAAGTCACTTCTCTGGGCAAATTCTGAACAGCTGAGTCATCAAACGTTACTGCTTGTGATACCCCAGACCCCAGCTAAATGTGCCAGTTAAAGTGATAACTGGACAAGACATGGTACATTTTGCAGCTGGGAAACTGAGACAGAAGGCTTTGCCTGCACTGCCCAAGCAGGGGGCTGGGTCACCTCCAGCCTCATGACTGGCCCACATTCTTCATCTGCAAACCCACCCTCCAAAGGGGATTTACAATCCCAAGAATGAGGTTTTTTGCAGACAGAGGTCTTCCGAGGACTTATGCCCACGACCTCCCTGCATCACTGAAAACATCTGCTTTTATTTTGGGGAGGAGAGCAAAATAAAGCCACTTTTCTTGCTGTTTATGAAACACAGCCTGTTGCTAAAGAGAGGGCTCCTTGCTTGGAAACCTGCAGGATCTAAGGAGCCTCTCAAAGACCTTTTAATTACATTTGAAATAGGACAGGTCTTGCTCTTTGGGGAACATCATGAGACCTGAGAGCAGAAAAAAGCTGAGAGAGCTGGTCCCCACCGACTCCCAGCTCCAAGCCAAACAGGTTTGGCCAGCTCTAATTAAGGTAATTAATATCCTCAAGCCTGTTATTAAGCAAGAAGCAGTAAAAGGGAGTCTCCTCTTTACCTCAGGGTCCTGCTGAACGCCTCAGCCCAACAAGCAGCCCATTGTCAGCTGCGGGGCCGGATCCTGCGGCCCAGGGGACTGTAGGAGGTCACTGGACAAGCCCCCATCCCCTCTTCGGTGCCGGGAATCCAATTTCAGGCCACATCCCCGACACCTACATTGGATGAAAAGATGGTTGGTGAGATAATTAGGCAGCGGGAGGTGTGGATAAAAGGAGCTTGAAAGGTGGCCCAGTTTATTTGCTGTTTCCCAGCAAACGGAGTAGGTCGGGTGGGATCATCAGGGTAGGATGGGTAGGGTCAGATCTACACATCACCCACAGAGACTTGGACTCTGAATTTGGACTTGAATTTGGACCTTTAGCCAGCAGACTGATAAACACAAAGGAGCAGCGGAAAGGGAGATCATTTCAAAGGCCTGGGTGCATCTTCAAAATAAAATCATTTCAAGGACACAAATTGAAACACAAAAGATTCTATTTAAATGTAAGATAAAGCTTTGTCGCTGCAACGGTGGTCAAACAGTGGACCAGGGCTCTAGGTGGCACTGCTTGCGCAGAGGTTTGGACTAGACGATCTCCAAAGATCCCTGCCTGACCTCAACTCTTCCATGATTCTGTCTGATTATATACACTTATATATTCAACAACTACATGCAGCAAATTGGATGAATGTATAACATATACCATGGTGGAACATAGTGTATTCCAGTCCCTCCTTGGCTGATGGGACACCATCCAGGGCACAAGGAAAACATAATGAGGCACCCGGGATGTGCAGGAGAGATGCCCCGCTGCCAACCTCCCCCCCCCTTTTTTTTTTTTGTGCAAAAAAAGGACCTAACATTTTTTTTAGCCTCATACCTGTCCGTTCAAGCCCTTTCCCTCCCCACACCCCCGCCGCCCCCAGGTAGGAAAATTCCTCCCAGAGGAAAGCACTGTTGCAATCTATTTTGGTTCTCAGTCAAGTGCAAGAGTTTGGTATTTTTCCACTGGAAATTCTTCTCTGATGTCTTCTTTCAAACATGCCTAGAAGGAAAATTTGCTTTTCCACTGCTGGTCTGTGAGAGCCCAGGGTGTCAGGCTGCCTGCAGGAATGTGGGGTTTGATACCGGTGAGTGAGTGATCTCACAGGAGATGAGCAGCCCCTGGAGCAGCATGCCCAGTGAATGGCTGCTCCATCACAGCCACCCTTTGAGAGGGAAAGAAGGAGCATGAAGGCTCAGAAGAGCAAGCAGCGATGTGGTCTCAGATGGATTCCCAGCACAGATAAGTCTCTGTGATACCTGCACAAAGCAGGTGGTTGCAGGTGGCTCTGCTCCGCATACCGAGAAACTACTTTGAGTCCAGAAATGGAAAAACTGAAGGACATTAGCTACAGCAGTTGTTATTCTGAACTTGAGACATCCCGTCCCCATAATCTGCAGGGCCTGAGTACCATCTAGATGAAGATTTATACCTCCATGGGGTTTGTCAAGCCTGGCTAATCTCAAGGGCTTCCTTGAGCCACCAGTGGTAGTCACTAATATAGAAAGCTTCAAAGACAGACCATCTCTGGCTGGGTGCTTGGTGGGTTATCAGTGAAGGTGGACTGCTGCAGGACTGAGCTTCTGCTCTTTAATTGGTCTCTCCTGGTCATGTGCAAACAGGAGTTTTCCTCCCTGGAGGAACACACTTCTGTTTTGTTTTTGCAGGAGGACAAATTCCTCACACTAATGTCACTGCGAACTAGGGTAGAAGTTCTTGCCCCCAAAACGCGTGAGCTCACACCAGCCAAACCTGCAGCTGTTCCTTGCGAGGGACAAACCACTGTGGTCTCAGCTTTCAATTGAGACAAAAAGGCATGTGTACACCTGGAAAATTTAATCCCACGTACTGAAAGTTTGGCAAATATTGTGTGAAACTGGAAACACCATCTTCTAATGGGAAGTGTCAGACCAAATTCTGTCAGAGTCGGAGAGAAACCAGGACACAGTGCAAGCTGCAGCCCACTGCTCTTTCAACCATCCTTCATGGTTGGGACCCCCCCTCACAAAACAGAAATCAGCCTTTGATCTCCAAGCCAAGGCTCACATCGTCAGGAAGATGCTCCTCACACTTGGAGATGTCGGAGGCACTCGGTGGGACCTCGGGGCCATGTCTGTGTCCTGGGGCATGTGGAGAAGTGTGCTTCCAGGGTAGGGGGAGAGACCTGCCCAGATCCAGCTGCACCGGCCCCAGGGCAGGTGTCGAGTGAGACCCAGGCTGGCTCCGGTCCCCCAGCCAGGTCATCTCCTTTGGTGGTCGACGGGGCTCTGTGCTTCAGCCCTAATTGCTGCCTGTTGACATATTTCGTGTTGCAAACACACTGCTCTGTGATTGCAGCTGTTTGTAAGACACAGCCCTTCTTTGGGCAGTCCTGCCTGTTCCCACCGAAGCCAGAGGGACCCCCTGCCCTCCTCCATCTCTTTCCTCCTGTCCACCAGTTTGCCCCCTTCTCTGACATCATTGCCAATGTAACATGAATGCAACCCAAAGCCATCTTGCAGTGCAGTGTGTTCACACAGCACTGCTCTCTGCTGGTTCCTAAGCTTGGCTGCTCCAAGGGCTGTTTCATACACACACCTCCTCTTCCCCATTCTATTACGGGTGATTCCACCAACTCCTGTCTCCTCTCTTGCTCCCATGTCCTGAGGGTAACCCTAGCTGCATGTCATCTCCACTCTGGAGAAAGATAATGCCTTCGTCCAAGCAAAGAAGAGTCTCTGGTGCCCAGCAGGGAGAGAAGCATCAGCCCTCCAATGGCATTTCAGGGTGGGAATCTGGAAACAAGATTTTTCTTCACTTGGAGATATCTAGGTTTTTTAGGTTTTGGGTTTTTTTGGTTGGTTGGGTGGGTTTTTTTCCCTGCTCAGGTATGGGTTTGTGGGCTCAGAGACCAATTTGAAGTCCACAACAACTTTGCATTGCCTTCAAGAAGCTTTGGATCAGGCACAGAGTGAACTCAAGGTGACATCTTCGAGCTTCCTAAAGAGAAATTCCCTCTCTTAACATTTCTGAAACCAAGCAAACACTTTAGCACAGTGGCTGCTTTCAGGGCTGGGCTCAGGTACACCTCGTCAAGTACGTTTGCCACAGCAGAGGAGGAAGCTCTCCACATAAGTATGGGGGTTTGAGTTGGTGGAGGAGAAATCTCTTCAACAAAAAGTGTCTGACTGGATAAACATCCTTCCTCAACATAGTCCAGCCCCGATAAGGTCCCAGCACTAGACGAGCAGAATTTCTCCAGAAAGTTTCTCTCCTTCCCTCTTGGGCAGATGCCAGTTACTCAACCTGGGTAATAATTTGCTTTGTGAGTAAGCACACCCAGATCCCTCACAGCTTGACCTGTGTCCTTGCTGTAAAATTAAGATGAGTGATCAGGGAACCACGCTGGCACCAAGAGCAGCCATTCAACAGAGCTCTGCTCCCATGGGAATGTCCACGTTGGCTTGTCCATCATCTGCTCCCAAGTTAGGGATGGAGAGCTGCAGCATCCCCAGGATGCTAAGACACACTGAAAAACAACTGATGTAGAAAGCGAGGCCACCTATGCACAATGCTGTTCCCAGGAAAACAGTTGTACTGCTGGGGAAAGTCTGATTATATCATAAACTTCTGGCTAGAAGAAAATGGGAGGTAGTGGTGCCAGCAGAGGGAGTTTGCCGGCTCGTAAGCCTGCCGGAGTGGAGAGCCAACAATCTGTCGAGAGAGACGGAGGGGAAATGTACAAACACCAGATCTATATTTTTTAAACGGATTAATTTAATCAAATGAGTTCACATCACTTCATGCATTCAGCAGCCCGTCACGAAGCAAAACAAAGAGGGGTGAGGGGAGGGGGAGGAGGAAAGGAGAAAAATAAAGAGAGGCCAACTCCGCTACCTCTGATTAAGCCGATGCAAATTCTGCACCCTGTGAAGCCCGGAGGCTGCCAGCCTCCCCTCCGTGCCCTACCAAAGGATGCCCAACATGCTGGTGAAGCCCATCCAGATGCCTGCAGGGAGAGACGAGTGGCTAATTAGAGTCCTGACCATGAAGGGCTCTCACCAGCTCTCTGAGGGACTCTCCCAAAAAACCAAAGATACATTGCCAAAGAAGAACATGCCAAGCACAAGCTGGGAGCTCCAGTCACACCATTCTTTTCCCCCTCTTTTTCCTTTTTTTGTTTGTTTGGGGTTTTTTTTCCCCTTTTCCTGGCGGTGCGGCAATTTTTTAATTATTATCATCTTCAGTTGCCAAGTTTTAACCATCTCATAGGAGCAAAGGGCTGGCAACTCAAATATTCAGCAGCGACAAGCAAGGGAGCCCCAAGAGGGATGAGCGGATTGGGAACAACGAGGATTTCGAACACGTGCGTCTTGTAATCGCTTTAGCCATCTAGACTTTGGAGGCAGCCCAGAAGTTGGCATGGCAAGAAGAGAAATAGTAGGAACCCCAAGAATCACACAGATTGAGGTTGGCAATCCTGAAACCGTACTCCCCAGACAAGAAAACAAACATGGAAAAACACTGAAAAAATTAGTGGGTAGGCAGCCCTGCTGGGGTTTTCCCTAAACCAGTAGTTTTTATTTTGCCGTTCAGAATAACTGAGAACCTTCAAAACTCCTCCTGGCATTTTTTGCAAGTGGGAAACTGGGGCCCAGAATGATCAAATCTTAAGTTTCTAAGAGCAGTTATAATTCGTACTAGCTTCTGCTTCTCAACAGCAGAATTAGGTCCAAAGTGCAGTGATTCAGCAGCAATGGCTAAAACAACCCCTGAATTTCTCATCCTCATCTTGAACATAGTTCAGAGGGCTGCCATACAATAACCAAATCATCCAGCAATTATTTTCACAGATGAAACCTCACTCTATGTTCAGTTATCTTTAAAGTCACTTTGGAAGAAGCTTCTATCTTCATTTCACCTTTTGCCCTCAATTAGTTTTTTCCCCTTGAAGTCCCCACCAAAGGTCCCCATTGAAATATTTCTGCCATGGGCTGGGCTAAATCAAACCTTTATTTGCAGAAATTCAGAAGGGACAAAAGCTTTTTGCAATATTTTGGTATTATTCTTTGCTAGTTTATTTCACTTGGGCTTACCAGGCAAAATTATGATCCAGTTTAGCTCACCCAAAATACTACTCAGAAAGAAGCTGAGTCTGAGGTAACGTTTTGGAAAATTTTTTGAGTGGTTTTTTTTTTTTTCATGAAGTAATAGATCTTTTCTAGGCACATCTCAATTCACACCTAACTTGCACTCTTTTGCAGAATTTTTAATTAAAAAGGAGAAATGTCCATCCAAAGAGTGGTTCATACCTGCTTTAATGAGTAATTATGTACTTGCACTATCAGATCACTCCCTTCCTTAAAGTGTTTATGATAAAGGCAAGGCAGAGGGTAGAAAAGAGTTTTGATCTTGGATCTCTGACCTTAGGAAGGACTGGTCTGTCCACCAGTCATCCTCCCACAGAACTGTTCTTTGCTCTTTTCTTGGTGGCCTGGAGCTCACCTTGCTGAGGAATGGGAATATTTATGAGAAATAATTATTTCCTGCTCTGTTCAAGCTGGAAGACACCTGTGCACCCCACATAACCTACTGGCTCCTGAAAGGGAGGGGAATAAAACCCCTTCTCATCCTTGTGGAAGGTCCTCCCAGGGGACAAGGGGACAGGAGCTTGGGTGGCCTTGCCAGTGTCAATCCAGCCTTTTCAGAAGCCCTTAAATAGTACTTAGGGCTGGATTTGCTGGCACATTTTTTTTTAATGTGGAGTATTTCTTTCTTGGCACTCAAGAAGCATCAAATCAATTACTTAATCCGGCAGTTTGCATCAGTAAATCATCCAAGTGTATTGGCCAAAAGGGGTGGGGAATTAAAAAAAAAAACAACAAAGGGAAAAAGATCAGCTCCTGGTTTTAAGTGTAAAGAACCATGTTGCTCGACAGCTCCAGGAGTCAGCTTGCAATTCAGCCATTGAGTCAGAGACCAATGAAAATTATCCCAGACCACACAGCTGGTGTAGTATTTTCCGCCCCACACAGAGCTCAAGCAACTGGGCTGTATCTGTGCAAGAAGAAAATGAGCACAGATGCTTCAGTGAGAACCTGGAGTGTGGTCCCACTGCTATTCGGCTCAACTGAGGTGACATTCATCCCACCTAACACTAAGGATGTAAGTCAGATGGTAAATTAAGGCATTCAAACCGAGGTGTAGACATCTCCTTGGGCAGCTGATGTCTGAGCTCCCATTGAAACTAGTGGAGATGCTGGGCTCCATCCAGGTGTTCAGAGAATTAGCTCTGAAGGGCTTTCTCCATAATGATCTGAGTTTCTGAGAAAAGATATGTTGAAAACCTCTGCCTTGCTTGCAAATTGGGTGCAATCAGCTTCACACAAGCATGATACATACTGAGGGTGACAGCATTCATTGCATTTCCTTTCTGACCATCATCCCTGGAGGCAGCAGACCTCAAAGATGTAGACTCAAGCATCACCAGAGTTTGGGATTATCTGTCTGCCTGGATTGGTTCCATATAATACAAACACGAGTGCACTGAAAATGCCAGGAATTGCCCCATTTTGCTTCAGGGAGGGCCGTAATTAGATAACGTCTGTACAGCGCTCGGAGACGATCACACGAGAGAAGCCACAGCACTGCAAAGCATTAGAAGTATTTCAGAGCTGGGTTTGTCACTCAAGAGGTAAACGATCTGAGGGAAGATGGCAACTTGCCACAAAAATGTTCCCAATCTTCACGTGGCATTCAGAGCTTAATGCTTTAGACGTGTCCTGACACAGAACTCCAAGCCTGACATGCTTCACAGCATTTAACACCACGTTTGAGGGTTGGAAAGGCCTGGGGTGGACAGGCGTCCATTCAAACTGATGGCAGCATCTCCCCGGGGAATTCCAGTGGAGAAACCACACGCCACATGAGAAAAAGGGTCCAACGGCTCAACCCAGAATTAGGTGATCCTGAACAGTTCAAAGGCTTAAAGGATCACGTCGGTTGGGAGCGCTGTTGCCCAAAATGGGAACATCTCCAAGAGGAAAGACACAGATTTGGTGGGACGAGTTGACTTGGGAAGGTGTTGCTCTCTGTTGACCATGGCCAAGGAGAAGTTTTCTTTCCATCTCAGGGCATGAAGGCAGTCCTCCATGGGTGCACCCTGGACAGGGAAGAGGCAGGTAGGCAGGCTGTAAGATGGACGTTGCGTTGATTGGTTCAGCAAGATTTCCTCTAGTGTTTGCATTCAGCCATTTTAGTTTAAAACTGTGGAATGGTAAAAAGACAAAATTAAAGAAAGCAAACTTCCACGCATAGAAGCATTATGGGTTCAGAAATAATGATTTGCCAACCCCAGTGTAGACTAGATCAATACCAGGGAATAAGGTAGAGCAGGCTGGTGGGTGGACAATAGGGTGGACCATGGGTTGGTGCTTGTTTCAGGACAGTTGCCACCCCTTACTCAGGGGATCCTCTCAAGTACATCTCACTGTGCAACAGGAGTAGATTCAACACCCTGGGAGGTTTCAGGCTGTGAGGAGGCTGTACCCTGGTTACAGCCAAACAAAACGTTCCTCATTCAGAAACAACCAGCTCCATGGGCATAGAGGAGACACAAAGAGTTGGAGATGTGATGCAAGACAGATGCCTGTCTTCACCTGCACAGCTTCAGCTAAAACCATGCCTGGGAGGTCATGATAAGGTGATGCCAAGGCTATTTGCCAGCCTGCCCAGCAGCCACAAACTGGTTTGATGGGGAAAGAGGTGAAATACAGCTGGTTGTCTGTCTTGGGAGCAAGACACCAAAGATGCCCAGGGATTTTATCTGACAAGGATGGAAGGTGGCCAAGGAGCATGGGAGGTCCACAGCTCCTTACCGTGCCCAGCATTGTTCTGTAAAACCCAGTTTCCTGCTCCTGAGTCTGTTTTAGTGCATAAAACCCTGAAAACTTGCCTCCTCCTGGTGCCCAGGGTGGTGAGTGGGATTTGGGGGTCTTTGCACATCACCTAAAGAGGTGTTTATTCCCCAGGCACTCACTGGCATCTTCTGAGAGTGTCAAATTTCCAGAGACGTTGTAAGTGGCCATGCATCATCACAATTGTCATTATTATTATTAAGATATTACTGCCAATAACTGCTCTAAGATATAACTGAAGGTGGCAGTGGAGGGGGTGACAGTAACTTTCTCAGGCCAGAAAAAAAGTGGGTTTTGTCCTCTGAACTGCCCCACTTGGACTTCTCAAAGCGTTGCATCAGCTGTGGGAATAAAAGATGCTATTCCAGGCTGAGTGTTCTCCTGGAGCTGAGCAATTCCCTCATCCATCAGGGATGCTGCCACACACCAGCCTTTGGTGTCCACATCTCCTCTGGCTTTTATAGTGAATTATCGCTTTCTCTGCGGTCTGCTCTACAGTTTCTTGTTGTGGCTCGGACTCAGGAGCTGAGGAGCTGTTTGTTGTAACCTGGACATGCAAAAAAAGTGTTGGCTGTAGACACTGGGGCTTTGGCTGATGGAAAACCACGTCATCAAGAAATTCCCTGCTGGAGATGGCCAGATGGCTTCACAGGTGAGAAGAGATACAGACATGAAGGTGGTGGGCAGTGTTGGTTGGAGCCCTTGTTCACCACACATCACTTCTGGAGGAAAACCAAGAGCTTTTATTATTCTCAATGATTAATATTATTAATTATTATCATCACCAACCACCACACCACCCCCACTGTGCTGGCATCTGCACGCTCTCAAAGTAAATTTACTTTGCAAAGAGGCTTAAAATGTGCACTTTGAGAGGAAGGGAATAGACCCAACTCGTTTACACAAACAAGCAGGAGAACAGGCTTGTCACATTCCAGGCGTGCTTCCCCCGGCCGCCGGCCCCCTCCTGCTCCAGCAAAGGAAAAGCTCTTTTTTTTAGTTTCTTTCTTTTTTTTTCCAAAGAAATCCAGCACGGAAAGCTCCCCATCTCCCATAATCTGGAGGGGAATCTATTTATGGGGTGATTTGTACACGGGAATAGGTTACATTTGAGCTCCCAGGGGCAATTTTTCGGTCCTTGCCTTGCCTGGCAGCACAAAGCAGCAGGGTTGAGTTTTCAACCCCTAAATACCAGCTGCTCAGGAGGGTTGTCCTTCCTTGAGCAGCGTGGGATGGCCCCCGACCAAGCTGGAGAAGTTTTTGAGTTTCCCAAATCCAGCGGTTGCACCCACAGATGGGGAGAGGTCCTGGGTCCACGCCTGCTGGGAAGGCGGCCGGGAATCCCACCAGGACCCTGCTGATGTTCTCCCAGGACATCTCAATCCGTAAGCTTCGCTCTCAAATTTGCAGGAGACTTGGGGGAAAAAGGAGGGAAATCAGATAAGGCACATTCCTGGGCGCGCATTACTGAAATGACTTCGCGGTGCAGCGCTAATGCCCATACTTGACCGGGGAGCCACACAAATCCACTTGATTTATAGAGAGGGAGGTGCAGGCAGAGAGAGGCCAGGGAGGGTATTTTCTCCTTGCCTGGTAGCTCGAGGAACAGTGACAATGTCTCTCTTGTGCTTGAAGTGCAGCACGAGGAAGAAAACGGGAAATGCCAGGAGGGCGACAAGCAACTCAGCGAGCGCCCACCACTCCTTGGCTGTTTGACCCCAACAAAGCCATTCTGCCTGCTCAGGGCTTGCCCAGGTCCCTGACACCCACCTGGAATGGAAAAGCAGCCCCTGGTTCAATGTCACCCCACACCACAGGGTTGTCCCCGCTTTCCCTCCCAGCCACTGGGCACCAGAACTCATCGCTTTTCACCAGTTCTCCATCCTCCCCAGGTGCGACAGGTCTCCTCCATCTGCTTCCCAACACACACTTGATCTCAGGGGGCTCATGGGTTTCCCTCTCTTTGCTGTCCCTTGACACTTGGCAGATAAAAAAAAAAAGGAATGTCATAACCATGTTCAGAGCATCCATAGAGGAGGAGTTTGATAGGTCTTAAGGGGAAACAGGCGCAAAAGAGACAGGAGAACCTCCATCCTCAGGGTTTGCAGCCAAGCCTGAATACGGGCTGGAAGCCCCCGGGGTGAGACCTGACCTTCCCTAGGAGAGGTTTCTTTGCCCTCACGCCTCAGGCTGGAGGGGTGGGATGGAGAAAGCCCCGCTGGGATCCCTCCCTGACAGCCGAAATTTGGGGCCATTTATTACTTGCTGGAGAAGCCTGCAAGGTCCGGTGGCCCAAATGTGTGCCTTGAACCCTGTGGAAGGTTTTGGGTGGTGGGACCGGGACAGAGAAGCCAGATGTACATCTGCCTTCATGGAGGGGTCCAGCTTGAGGAAGAACAAGCAGCTCTACCTCCTGTAGGGTCTAGTGGATGTCCTCTAAGCTTGGAGTGAAAGGCATGTGGTCTTGGGACTCAGTTTGTCCTTGCAGACAGACAGCATAGGGATTGTGTGGGACAAAGGTAAAAGGTCCTGCTCCTTGACACGCTCCTATAAAGACCCCATGTGAAGACCATTCCAAGCCATATTGGTGCCCAGATCCATGCCATCAAAGAGCAGAAGTCTGGCTGAACTGCCTCACTTGGGAGCTGGGTGATTTCTTGCGTTCAGACACCTCCAGGGACCAAACAGCCCATCTGAGCTGCAGTCCTCCACCTCTACTGCCAAGGACAAATAGGAGCTGAATATAGGCATAGCTGCCAAGGGCCCCAAATCCAGGAGGTTAGACCCAAAATTGAGCCAAAAAGATGAGGGGAGCTGTTGCTGTTCACCCTACATGAGATTTGAGGCCAATTCAGGTCTTGGCCCTGGTCTTTCCAAGATAATGAAGATGACACCTTCCTTGGGTCATGAGGAACCACTCCGCTCTTCATCCTGCTCTTTTCAAGATGATGAGGATGATGGGCCCATGAGAAGGAAGTGTGGGTG